>JABFYK010000367.1:0-12613 GCA_018849495.1 Termitomyces sp. T123_Mx157
GATTCGACCAATCATACTTGTCTAATCCAATCATCCACGTTGGCCGTCTTGTCGCCTGCGTTCCCTCTCACCACGCCACCGTCGCCCTCCTCTCGCTCCACGCTGCACACCCCATGCCTCTCAAACTCGCAGCCAAGATCTCCACAGAGTCTCTCCTTCTACCCCCATCATCTGCGACTGAATAGCCGTCCCCGTCGTCGGCACAAACTCAAAAGTCGCAGGCCTGAAACAAGTCTGCGATCAAGGTGCATGTGTAATGAAATCAAAGCCTACACTACCCCCTAGGTCCGCCACATCCAAACCATCCACGACCTCTCCAAATCCCGCACACGCTCCCACATCAGCTCCCTGTACTACGGCCCCCCATCCACTCTGGCACGCCTACCCCAGCACCCCGTACAAACCTGCAACTCTTGCGACCAGCGGCCTTGTTGCCCCTGGGCTTTCCTCTGACCTGGAGGTCTCTGGTATTGTCTTTAACGACATTTCCTAGACCTCAAAGTCCGATTTCTTCTTAATTTAGCTACGAACCCATCTAGCTAGATACAACAAGCAACTTGTACAGTTATTGTTGCATACGGATCTGAGGGTGTTAAGCTTCGTTCACGTGCTATGGATGATCAAAAAGTCAAAGCAGTTTTGAGTCATCTTCCTGATCGACATTAGTACTAGCTATAGCAGGCGAACAACGACAATGCACAATGCTGCGGCTCACCATACGCACTAGTCCAGCTGCCCTCCCCCGTTCAATTCGTCTTCATGCACCTTCCCCTGCTATCGCGCTGTTCAGACGAACTCGCATTTCTGCGTCAAGCGCATATCCAATTGTGGGCCACAGAACAACAGTAGCCGCCTTTCACTCAACCCCCTCATGTTGCGGTCCACCTGTGATTGCACTGTTGGCGACAATTCTCAAGGTGAATTGGGATTTGCTACAGGACGTCATCAGTCATTCTCTAACTGTCTAGTCAGTCCTCGTCATCTCTAGAGTTCGTGCGAACCGCAGCTCGAATATTCCTAACCTTTATGCCTGCTATAATGATCACAAATCACAAATCCAAAAAGAAGTTGAGATACGCACATCTTCATGGGGTCCCAAAATCAGAAGAGACCATTGCGCGAGTCATGAAGCATATACGAATACGAAGAAACTTACTTTATAGCCTTTTCTTGGTTCCGATAACATTGTTATGGGGAACAATAATAGCAAGTTCGGAACAGACTCCTTTAACAGGACGGTGAGTACTCACACTATCACTTGTAGTACTTTCACATGTTCATCGTCTTCCCAGCTGGAGAATGATCGTACTCTCTCCCGAGGAAGAAGAGGAGATCGCCGAAAAACTTGCTGGGCCTGGCTGGTACAGTGCCGTCGGTGAAATTCTTGCCAGTGATGGACCTCCAAAAATCATTCCTAATACCGACTGGAGATACGCTTGGGTGAGCTCGACGTTGCGAAGGCTCGAAGCGACTATTCCTGTCTTGACTAACGAACCAAGTTCCCACAAATGCTGGTTCGACGAAGACCAGGATCGCCCACCAATGCCACCCCCCGCCTCATATCCCTTGCGTCCCCGCCCACGCGCGTCTGAGTATCTTCGACGCTTGTGCGACAACATCTGCGAAGGTAATTGGTTTAAAGCGCCCGTTCCGAGGATGCCTCACCAGATAACGGGGCCTCCATACTCTCTGTTATTGGTGGATAAGCCTGATTCATCGAATGCCTTTTCTTATGGCTTCGGGCCCAATGGAGGCGGTGGTATCGTCGTTTACTCAGGTTTTCTCGATGAGGTCCTTGCGCGGACACCCATGAATGAGGGCCGTCTTGTGGAAGCACCAAAATCTTGGTTTACCTCCCTTTTTAGCGCCCTTTTTTTCTCTCCTCCTCCACGGCATCCCACTCCAACGCCAGAACAGACTACCGAGCTCGCTATTCTGCTAGCACACGAATTGTCGCATTTGGTGCTTTCTCACCATCTAGAGTCCTTGTCATCAACGACAATTATCCTTCCAGGAGTGATCTCCATAATTACGGATGTTGTTCGCGTCTTCTTATTCCCCTTCACCATGCTTTTTGGTCCATTCGTTAACGATGCAGTCGCCCAGCTTGGTAAAGTCGGGTCTGGAGAGCTCGTCAAAGTGGGCGAGCTCTGCACGAGTGTAAATCAGGAAATCGAAGCGGATGTTGTCTCTGCCAGGTGAGTCGGCTGCCAAACATCTTCGAAATCACATCAAATTCTGTATCAGATTACTTGCCCATGCTGGGTTCGATGCACGCGACGCTGTAAAATTCTGGGAGAATCGGTCATTAGAGACTCATTCAGTCGAATGCGCGAAGAACACGCGTACGGAGCCGTCCCTGGATGAGCGTCTCGTAATGGGATTGTGGAGCCAAACTCATCCGGTGAACGAAATGCGAGTCGATGCATTGAAGCACGAACTTGCACATTGGGAGGATGAGCGACAGCGACAAGTCGCGGTGTCGCAGAGTACCTCAAACAAAAACTTGAAGGAGCAAAAAGAAGACTGAAGATAATGGACTAATCTCTGTTTCTTCTCGTGGCCCCATAAGAAAGGCTCGCTGTCTTTTCACTGCGCCAGTGATCTGTACTAACAATAGTATATCCTAATTTTCGCGCTTTCCAGAATGCTATTTACACTCCTTTTTTCGCAAAGCCAGTCTATCGGTGTATTACAAGAACCCCACTCATTGTCTACTAGCTAACTATATGAACATATATGTACAGTATCCATCAAGAATGCATGAAAGGACTAGGCTTGGCCGACTGTTTTGCACTCAACAGAGGCTGGGATCGTTGATATGTCTTTCAAATAAGTCTTGTGCTCTGGTAGACTTTCAACCTTCTTTAAGACCTCGTAGCCACCCTAACTTGTGAATTATGAAGGAGAATGATCCACGTGTAATGATGTATGCCACATTACTGCTAGTGAAATCACCAATGGGCGTTCCACACGATGAGAATATGTACAAACAGAATATTTTGTAACACGTTCATTATATTGTAATTGTTTTGTAACTTTTGTTGCATCAGTGTAGTGTAAATTGTAGAAGAACCAAAGTCGTCAAGGAGGCATAGCAGAGCACTCTTTAGTCGCGCGTAGAGCCATCGAGAACGCGTTGTTTACATCTGTTACCAATAACATTTGACTAGCCAGACTGCGGCTACCCTGTTCTAAAGCTTCCGTGCTGGCAGCTACCATGTTCTTGCTCTTCGTCATCTCCGTATTTACCTTCTATGCCACTGGTGTCTCTGCCGGGGCTTCTCTCACTCCACCTCCAGACACTGCCATTCCCTCAAGTTCTGCCGCAGGTAGTACTACCACTACCAATGGAAGCCTATCTGTAACGCCCACTAGTAGTGCCCAATTTCCATCTTTAAGCGGATTCTCTGATTGTGGTGAGTCTGAACGTTTTTTATGTTTATTTATACTGCGTCTGAACTCGCGCTACAACAAGTTACGAGTTGTCTCCAGCTTGCTGTTGCTGATACCAATTGTACATCTATTATAGACGTAGACTGTTATTGTAAAACGTAAGTATCCTTGGCTTTTCCTGAATTATCTATCCATGTTCTGATGTTTCTTGAATAGTTCACGCTTTACAAGATTCCTTGTCAATTGTACCGAATCATCCTGCCAGCAAGAGGTCGGCACCGCAGAATCTTTGGCACAACAGTTCTGCTTTATTGGCAACGCGTCTACATCCTTATCGTTCCCTCCAACGACGTCTATACCATCTTCTTCAGTGACGAAACCATCGTCGAGCTTGACATCATCGAGCTTGGCATTGTCGACTCCGACAAACCCGTCAGGCACAACCTCTGGTAACATTACACCGTCGCCATCAACTGCTGGAAATACGGTGGCAACATCCAATGCGGCAACTTCAGCATTTCTAGCAGTAGGCTCCACCAGCATGATCTCGTCGCAATTCCTTGGTCTGTGCCTCGCGTTTCTTGGTGTTCTCATTGGCGCAGTACTAGTAGAGTAAAGAGTACCCTGATTATTCCTTAATGACAGGCCGAACTTATCTCGACCATATTCACAACAGTTGAATATCCATCATTATACCAGTAATAATTGTTTTGTATGTACTTGATATAAATATATTCATGCATGTTACGGAAATCGGGTATATATATTTTAACCACAAAGGCAATACAAAAGATATACTACGATCCAGACAAATCGTTGAAACAATGCTACATTTCTCAAACCGGTGAGGTCTTTCAAGATCAAGAGGAAGGTTGGTAAAAGAAGTCAAGCAGATATACTTGCACTTTGGAGACAAATTTGCTGCTGAGTATTGCATGCGGCGACAGTAAACCCGTTCTGATTGCCCGACGCGTTAGCAGCATCAGCACACTGATTATTTTGGACATCACTAGGAGACAAACTGTCAGTGGGAGTACTTGAAACACCAGAACAAGTAACCACCATGAACGACCGAGAGCGCTCAACTTATTGTTGAACACAGCATTGCCCTCGACATGAAATTGTCCATTCCCAAGCGCGGTAACGGCAGGAGCAGAGACAGCACCAAGCGCCTGAGTGAAAGTCTGGAGGTTGGAGGTGTTGCCTAAGGCAGATGTGGTTTTTGTAGCAACCGCGACAGAAGCCTATATAATTGTTCAGATATTTATTCTTCTGCTCGCAAATCATCAAGGTACGTTAATACCTTAGTGATGTTTGTGTTATTCGCTGTTGTCGATGCGTTTGTTGAGATGAAGTTTCCTTTATCGTCAACAACAGAGACACTGGCAAAGTTCTATCACATCCGTCAGCATTATTAGCTCAATTGAACCTTGCAGATCAAGCTTACAGTCTTGATACCAAAGACAGCATTGAACTTGTCAGCCTGGGCACCAGTCTTGGCGGCAGCTGTATCAGCAGCAGCCTTTGCAGATGCACAGGTAGTCCTTGATGTGGCATTCGCACCGCAGGAGTTCACAAGATTATCGCAAATGAATTCTAGATTGTTCATTATCTAAAGCCCCTTGTAGTCTCTGAATGCTAAAAAGTACATACGGATGATAATGTCGATGTTTCGTGCTGATCCGTGATTGTACGAGGCTGTTTAACGTACTTACCAGTTGAAGAATCAACCGAGAGCCAGAGACATATGCTTACTCTTATCCACAGGCTGGAAGCTAGTCTCTTTGCGATTGTCGAAACCAACACCGAACTCAATTTGAGGGAGAGTACACTTTCCAAAGTCCCCAATGCCACCCAAAGACTCAGAAGTAGCAGACGAAGAAATGCCGGTAGTAGTCGCACTTCCAGAGCCTGAATCTGGAACAGTCAAGGTTGTACCGATCCCAGTTCCTGGGATAATGTTGCCTTGGTTGTCAACAGATGCAACGGCGCCGAAGTTCTACGCAAAATGAAGATCAATATCGGCGGAGAAAGGGAGGGGGGAAGCCTTACAGTTGTGATACCGAATACAGCATTGAACGCATCGGCCTGGAGACCAGTTCCTGCTTTGGCAGCAGAAGCAGCAGCCATGGCGGAAGCACAGGTATCCTTGGCGGTTTGGTGAGCTCCGCAAGAATTTGTCAAGGTATCACAGATGAACTGAATGATGATGGTGACGTTCTGAGCAGAGCCGTGGTTGTACGAGGTCTTGTCGACGGGCTGGAAGCTAGTCTCCTTTCTGCCATCGAAGCCGACGCCGAACGCAATCTTGGGAACGGAGCATTTGCCAAAATTACCGAAACCGCTTGACGATGCGGTCGATGTGACGGACGGAGCACTGGCGGTTGTATTACCAACAATCAAAAAGGAAGTTGTAGCAGAGCCAATAGCAAGTACAGCTGTGCTAGTAGACAAGATGGTGGTTATCGTCGCAGCCGTACTAGAGGCCAAATGAGCACGATCACTCCTAATAATCTCAACATTGACTTACACCATAGTGCTGTTGCCACTGAAGGGGAAGGTGTTAAGCTGGTCGCCTTTCTTGACGGTCGCCTTAGTGGCGGGATCGAAGAACAAGCTAGGATCGTTAGCGGGATCCTGGGCCTGCACCAAGCCATTCAGTTGCGGATTCTTGGGAGCTTTCTGGCAAAACACAGAGTTGCGTGATGCAGGAGGGTTGACAGAGAAGTCCTTGTAAAAAAAAAATTAAATTGATACCAAATGACAGACGGAAGTCAAGGCTTTGAAAACTCACAGGTGGCGTATTCTTCTCAGTCTGACGGTACTCAATAGCGAGTGTGATCATGTTAGATTGTGTTGTGGCATCGAACTGCTTGCTTGTATCTTCAGATCATTTGCATTATTCAGATTTTGTATCACCAACAGGCGGAAAAAGGACATACCGATAATGGTGTCGGCCATATCTTGCTGAGAACATTCTGGCTGGGCAGCCAAAAGAGGGGTGATAGCTTGACCAGCCAGATTACCACAAACCTGACCAGGGCAGGCAGTGCTAATCTTGTTGATAACAGCAGGATGCTCCTGGCCGAAACGACGAGGATGAAGACGAACAGCGTAGCCGTCCCTCTCGAGCCACCGTTCACGAGCGAGGGCGGGATGCGAAGTGGCTAAGATAGAAAAAGCGAGGAGAGTAACGTTGGATTTGGAAACCATCTTGGGTGATGAGTTGGATGGATATAAGAATGAGATGGGGGAAAAGGATAGTTAAATAGAGACACTCGGTCTACGAGGAAGGAGAGGAGGGGAAGTTGGTCGTTGACGTGTCAATGATAACGCAGATAGAATTTCAGGGAGAGTGGATGCTTGTCGAGTGATGAGTCTTCTTATACTTATGACTTACACTGTACAGCTTGACTCTCAAAAAAGACATGTGCACCAGAAGATACGTTTTGTTCCGATGAAAAGCCCGTGCACGCAAGCCAAGAGCGCGTATCTTAGCCCTCAGACCAGACTAGAAACATCACCAAGAAGATATAGAGAAGTCCCGGTCTCTAGGTCGTTTCAATGACAAAGATTTCGAGAACAAAGTCTGGACAAAAACGGCCTTGTTACAAGTCATTGTCCTCGTCACTGAGCCACTGCGTCCTAGTCCACGCGAAAACTGAAGAAGGCAAAAAACACTCCCTGTTCTAGTAGAATGTTCGACCTGAAAGCGGACCTGGCAACCACTGCTGCCTCATCTTGTTCTTATTCTCGGCTCGGATGAGTTGGAGATGGCCCGAAGAAGTGAGAATGGCAGGAGTCTACAGAGATGTTTAAGTTCTTTTGTTCCGCAAATAACACTTGTCATCTCTGGCATCGTGGAAGCTCGGAAACAGTCTCAGCCAGGCAGACGAAAAAAATTCACCAATGCAGTTTCTGCGCTAGAACCAACTCGAAGCCTCTTGCCCATTAACACGTATTGAAAGACTTTCATATCCAAAATTATAGTTCTCCGATTATGAGCACAATGTTATGAGCCCAATGTCCCATAACAACAACCATTGGTATGGTGCTGTCATGGAAGCGAACAAAAGTCATATGCGCCGTTTTCGAAATGATCGAGCAACGCAACGGTTGTCAGGCTTTTGAGTACATGGAAGAGATCAAGGTTATTATCCTACATAGTACACTCTCCATTCTTACAAAAGATTCAAGAATTTGATCCGGCTGAAGACGTCGGGTGGTTTATCGTAAACGATTATCATTGTCGGCAAAGATATAACGTTGCACTACCATCGAGGTCGTGCGGGACGGAAAACTATCTTCTCATTCGCCATGTGCGTTACAAACGTCGCAGGGCCTCTTGCAAAGAAGGCCAAGAGCATGATTATCTAGGCTGAAGATCAACGACAGCCGATGGGATGTCACTACTCTGGTTCATGTTCGTGAAGATCAAGATAGAGCGGAGACTTTGATCTCTTGCCTACAGGTGAACTACATTACCCCTTCGGTGGTCAAGCACTTGTGAGCAACGTTCATCCTGTAATTTTTTGGTCGTAGAACGTAGAGTCATGTGAACGGTGGTTGTCATACATTTGACAATCCCAAGTTGGACTGCGGATGTTGAGAAGTCTACCACCGTCTGTCGTTGAAGAGCATGAAAGGAGTCTCAGTCGGTACTCAGGCGCGAGTAAAGTCCTGGTCAGGGATCGAACACACACATACTTGCATACTTCATACCACTTTGAATGGCCATCTAATGATTATTTTGCAATATTTGATTCAAGAGGTAAGGCGGAAAATGATCTAGTGGTGGCCATGGGCATGAGTGACTTCCTCAGCGGTTCCCACTGAAACATCAACAGGTCCGGTCTGAACATCAAGCGCATAAACTGGTAAAGAGTATGAGCAGCTAATCCAATGTGGCAAATAAAAGTTGTATGTACCAGAGCCGCACTCGGTACAACGCCCTTGCCTCTCCGCGGTCAGATTGAACCACAACACGTCATGGGAGTCGGCAGGGGAACCAGTGCATCCAATAATACGTTCAATATCCTAAGATTTGAAGCGTGGTTAGCAAAATAAAGCAAAAGCAAAAGTGCGACGCGCACGTAAGAAGGTACAAGAATGGGATCGGCTTTTGTTCCAATTCGGCTGGCGTCGAGAGGCGCATCATCAAAAACTTTGACACCCTCAAGTTCTCCCAACAGTTGGAGACGCTCAAGACCTGTAGCCTGCTCGATATCACTGGGAACTTCACCAGCCTTTCCTCCGGGACCGTAAAGTTGAGGTGGGGCGGGGCCGTGGGACTCAGAGACGCGAATGGAATTGTGGAATGCGCGGACAGCGGAGGGACCGCTGGGCTTGAGATTGGAGCGCGCAGCGAGAACTGCCGGACGAGCAGCACGTACAGCAGATCTGAACATTGTTTTGAGGTGGAGGGAGACGGAGTAGTCACAAAATTCTACGTCACATGTGACGTCTTTCCGCTCACGTCCGAGATTATTATGTAACGCGTCTGGAATCTCTTACTTGATCACCACATATCGTCTTTCTCTCAATCCAGACTTATGACGGACCTTTCGAGCTCGATTTTTGCGATAACGACGTGTCATTCCATTCAGTTGTTCCTAATATATGCTGTTTTTAACGATTCCTGTACTGGAAAAAACCCAAATAAATTCGAGCAAGGTTGGGCCAAAAATAGCGACTCTAAAGAAAGATGTGTTAGGCAAGTATTATTCCATATCGGGACGAAGCTCGCAGTGCAGCACGCGACAAGTCGTTCAGCTGGTCGCTTTGTCTTCGTTTCTACGCCACGGTCACTGGTGACCTCTTCAACTATGGCTCAGTCTGCAGAGAGCGGCCTCCCCGCCAACTCTTTGCCCTCCTTCTGGACCAGTCCTTCACAGTATTCAGTAGCCTCTATGGCCAGCGTGGCACGGAGGAGGATTAGATCCACAGCCCTCTTTGAAGGATGGAGGCATATTATTCTTGGATCATGTACGTACAAAGTATATCTGCAAGTCCAATTCACGCCTCAACAGCGCCACGCCAGGGCTTAACATTCTACTCGTTATGGTTCCTATTTCAGTCCGTGATCCAAGGCTGGACACGCTCTAATAGCTCATAAACCTAAATATAGTGGACATTCAACTTGACTATGCCGAAAGCCCACGCCCTCAAATTCATATGTGAGTTATCCTGGTAGATGATGTCAAGATAAACGTACGACGGGCTACGCGTCAGTTTCTCTTCTAGCTTTAATACCTTTAGTGAATGTGGGTAGGCGTAGAACTCATCTTTCTCACGAAATTTACGACGAACCCTGCTCAAGTTACACGATCTATCGACCCATGAACTCGCACTCCGAATTGGCGGCTCAAAGGCAGGACTCGTCAACGCAAGCTTGGTAGGAGTACATATGTCCCCTCCATGTTCACTGACTTCATTCTTCTTTCAGAGTAACATGTCAGTGGCTACACGAATTCTTTTCTGCATTTGCTGACCTTCTATTCACAGGGTCAGCGTCGTGGTTGCAGTAAGCCAACGCGCATATATTTTGGACATGGACCCAATTAGCTCTAGATATGCGCTTTACGAAAATGTCACCTCACCTTTGTTCAATCGGCATGTAAGTCTTGTCCTGCATAACTTCCTCCACATTACTAACGATCACGCCAGTGATGGGGTCCATGCTGAGCAAGCTTCGTGAGTTTACTATACGATGCTCGAGCAATACGTGCGTCGTAACACAGAATCACAGTGCTTGTTCTAGGACTATGCTTCTTTGCTGGCGGAACCCGGTTTTCCGAACAAGGTTTCGATCCGAGTAAGTAGCTTTACGCGCACGCCTTTTTTAAACCATTTGAGCGACCATGGCGGAACAGCTGCGGTACAGATACATTCTTCCCTACTCTGTGTTAGCGTCGGGGCGTTGTTTTTACCTGCAGTGTACCATTTCGCTCTCGGTGGCTCTGCGACGGACCTTCCAGATGTGCAAAAGAAAGGTATATTGCAGATGAGTCATGGCGTAAGCTTTCTCTTGCCATTTCTTTTCCTTCGTCTGATCGGACATTCAGGTGGCTATCGTACTATTTTTAGGTAAAAATTGATTTTCTTTCCATGTTCCTTCTGACTGGGTATGGCTATCAGTCTATGGAGGATACCTCGTCTTCCAGCTGTGGTCTCACTCCTATCTGTACAGCGACATACACAACAGACAAAGCCCGGCATTCGCTGCCAGGGAATCAAAGTCAGCACGATCATCACAGGATCTACCTATGGAGCCTCGTCAGATGGACAAGGACACTGATGACTTCTTATCAAACCCGTCCTTTGGGGACAACAGCCACAGTGCTGATGGCTCCCTCTCGCATCCTGTGCGCTATCCGGTCTATTCACCCCCTTCAGCTTCCCAATCTCGCCATCCGTTGGTGTCCCAATTCACTATTTCTTCCCCTTCTGAGTCGGCCAGCAGTTCCCGGGTGGCACTCGTGGGACCATATGGCGAGTCAACCGTCAAACTTGTGCCTCCTGCTGGTGGGTACCCCATGGTGCGAATGAGCTTCGGGCGTTCAACGAGCAGCGCTAGCACAGTGGTCTATACTGGGAGTCAGGATGGCAGTGAAAAGATGGAGAGCCCGGTTGATCCTAGCCGGGAGGGTGATGGTGGGGATCGTGCTCGAAATATGCCCCACGAGCCGCGTATAGGGATCCTCCTAGTCGTCCTGGTATTGGTCATTGTCACTGTCGTAAGTTTCATACATGCATATATGCACAGAGCATAGCCTCACTGTTCTATAGGCGACATCAGTTACAGCTGACTGGTTGGTGGACTCGATGGACGGAATATCCTCAAGGGTGAGCAAGGAATGGGTTGGCCTCATACTTTTGCCGGCTGTCACTTCTTTAGCAGGTTGTCTTCCTTTTTTTTTTTTACGTAAAGGCGCTGAAGATTTTCGGCAGAGTGCATGACAGCAGTCAATGTGTCGGTCAAGGATGAGTTGTCCTTCAGTATTGGAGTCGCTGTGGGATCCGCCATTGTATGTTCACTGTTAAACACTAAATAAACACTCTTGATCAATGACGCAAACAGCAAACGGCTCTGTTTGTTATTCCGTGAGTGGCGCAATCACCTTCACATCTCACGCGTTCTGAATCTGAAGTGTGGCAATTTGACGCTAGGTTCATTGTCACTCTAGCGTGGGCCATGGGTAAGCCTTTATCACTCTTGATGGACCCTTTCCAATCTCTGGTAAGTAACGTCCGATCATGGGCTTCTGCAGCAGTATCTCGTCATGGCTAATAATCTTTCTAATTCAAGGTGCTGTACATTTCTGGTGTGGCTGTTTTGGCACCTGAAAATTCTCGTGCAGTTTAATAATTGATTTTGTGGCAGTTCAAACTATGGGCTACGTCGTGGTCGATGGCAAATCCAACTGGTTGGAAGGGATGATTCTCATCTGTGAGTTCTTATTTCTACGTCTCATTTTCTTTGAGTATTTCATACAATTCAAAAGGTCTTTACATCATCATTGCTGTGACATTTTGGTTCTACCCAGGTGCGGAATTAACTGTCTGTCACAATCCGATCGTTTTGACTTTGCAGTCGTAGGCTCTCCTCTCCCCACATCACTCGCAGAATGTGTTGTGTAAAGGATATCCATCGGTCGCGGACATTTCGGACGGTGTAATATCATACCATTGTAATTTCTACCTTCGTTCATACCCCATTGCGTCTCAAATCCATAACACCTAGTGGCTTGCCATGGTAGCGTAGCACTATACTCCTATTAATACGACATTCCTTCCTATTATCATATGTAGACACCTTCAGCCTATACTGTACCTCATGTCCGTATAACACAACTCGCTGCTACAAGAGACCGCCGAACCAGAACATGCCGAAGAGTTGATCTCAAATTTCTACTGCCCTCGAATGATTTGGGCAGATTTGCAACTCAAAAGGGAGCGATACCATGGGTGATATTGTACGTAAGAGGAGGATTTGGAATAAGAGGAGGTTGGGATGGGAAGCTAGCCTACAGAAGGTCCGCGCATCATGTTGTTAGGAAAGTCAGTTTGATTGCAATTCAATACAAGTAGAGAGTGAATAATTAACCTGTCTGGGGCTGCCACCTGTGTGCACACCATGAGGAGGTGTTTCATACTGCCTAAGCTGCTTCTTGAGGTACTTCCAGGCATTATGGGTTAGTGGTGATAAGCCATAGCC
>JABFYK010000368.1:0-12600 GCA_018849495.1 Termitomyces sp. T123_Mx157
GTGTCCCGTAAGATAATCATTGCAGAGATTAAGGACGTGAACAAGAGTCTGCGGAACTTCGGCGGGTACTGTTTGATTCAACCCATTCTTTTTGAGGAATGCCCGAGACCAACGCCCACGAAATTCATACATTAAAGGGTCTGGGTCAGGCTCGTATTCTTTGGCGGCTTCACACAGATAATTGAAATTTTCCACAAAGGATGTACGGAGTTTACGAATCCTTTTGTTGACTTTATCAGAACCACGTTGGGAGAGAAAAGGAATGAGATCGAGCCAGTCTTTAGCTGCTGTTAATTCTTTTAAGAGTGATGTGGCAGCGGAGCGATCTTCATCATTAACACATCCACCTTTCGCCAGGATGAGTGTGGGGGGGGTGTCCTGATAGTAGCAGGCAATTACGCCATCGGAATGACCAGTCGTCAAATAAATTGCCACAGCATCGAGAATGGTCAAGTTGGATACATGTTCCGCTGGCACATAACTTCTACCAGGAATGTTTGAGCGCAGTTTGCTCAAAAACCACAAGTCTTCCGTGAGCTGGTCTTGAGTGGACATGAATAATCGAAGAACAAAAAGTGACTGAGGTAACACGGATTCGCTGTTTCAAACTCCGAAAGTTCAATGTAATACCCGACTGGGTGTCCGGGCGAATGGATCAATGATTTATGTCGTTGAATTGTACGTATATTTCGAGGCGATAACAAACACGTCCCCTTGCTTGTCAAGGGTGCTTAGAGAAGGTCATAATCTAGCAAACCGGCGGTGATTCAAGTTGCCGGTTTTTGTAATCACTTTAGATCTGATTCTTTCAGTTCTTGTTCAGTTCACTCAAGGAATATTGACATAATATCGGAAAGTCAACCGACTTTAACCGTTGGTATCAATCATGTTCATCTCAGGCAATCAAGGGTGTTGGAGACGAACTCGATGCTGTTCTAGAATGGAAACTGGGACCTCCAAGGTGAGACCTTCGAGTCCGTGTCCTGCGCTACCACATCATTCAAAGAACTTTATTGAGTTGGGTATGTTGGGACAAAGGGCGTCGCGTCAAGGTCACACCGCGAGTGATTGCGACAATTGATCATGCTCAGGCCAGTACTCAGGGTCGTCTCTTTGTCTGAGTCGGACAAAGAGAAAATGGACCAAAATTATACATATATACGATACCTACCAATCTCGAGCCCTCAGTCAATTGTACAAATGACTGAGGGTGAGTCACTTCATCATGCTACACACTACAAACCATACTTACCTTGATTGTAGACTAAATGTACTTACAATCTAGGTATGCACAAATACAGTCAATTGTATGAAAGACATACTTGCAATCTAGGGTTTACCTTCTAACAGGTTATGGGTTTTTGCTGCCTCTGACAAACAAAGCATCAAACTGTAGTACTTGCAAGTGAAAGAGGTCACTCATCTCTGCCAGATTGATTATCCAATTACCCTTGTTATCCTTGCTCCTGCCTTGCACACCCAGCAATATGCCCTCAGTGACAGAGAATATAGACTTGCCCATGCCCTTGACAGCCACTAGGATTGCCAAGATAAAACTGGTGGATTACTCAAGTAATCCAACTATCCTCCCAGTAGGAAAAATCATGTTGTCTTGGAATGGGCATGTTCTGGACAAAGACAATGGCAAGTATGTGGAATGAGCATACACAATGAAGCTGGACCTCTCAATGGTTCAGCTCTGGGACTACATCTTCAACCCTCCCCCTTCCCCACATTCTACATACAAACTACTTGTGTATTGTGCTTGGACCTCAAACAAACACCTAGCTTGTGCTTTCCTGAAGCAAGCAATCTCTCCATCTGAGCAAAAGCTTTGTGCAGAGCAAGAAGATCCTGTAGAGCTGTGGACATACCTAAATGGACATGACTTCTCCCATGACCCTGCCTGAAGTGTTGACCCCAATAATACAGTATGCCTCTGGACATTACTCCTGCAGGGGTGACTATGGGGCAGATCCAGCTGTTGCACATTGCAGTCAGCCTTATTGGAGGCATGGTTAAGTAAAGATGCTGTTTGTTGGGTTGACAAACTTTGAGGGGGGGTGATGTAAGGGGACAACCCTATATGGGGACTTCACTCTATTTGGGCCTAGCCCTACAGATGTACCAGACTGGCTGCCCATCTTTCCCTGCTCCACTCCCATCACTTAGTAGTCACCTGTGGTAGACACCAGACTCTATATCTCCTTTTGTTGTATTGGTTACTCATCAATTACTCATATTAGTCAGAGTGCTTAGCATACCTGGGCTGCTTACCACATACAGTATTAGTCATAGCATAGCCACAGATGTAGTATATAAGCCAGTCACAAGGATAGAATATCCTTCAACCAATCAATAGCAGCATCTACCAGGTCTATCCATTTGATTGATTGTGAGAACCCCAGCATCACTACCTTTGCTTTAGCTTGCTGCACTTGCCCCTTGCTTGACTCTTAGCTGCCTCATGCCCCTTTGGCTCTTGCTTGCCACTTGTGCTAGTCTGCTCTTGCTGGGTTTACCTGCAGAGTGTTTGTTCCCTCACAGCAATGCATTGACATGGCAAAACCAGAACCTCAGCAGTATGCAATGTAACCCCAGATGAGCTATGGTATGGGAAGTAACTGGACTACTTGTATATCTGCAAAATTAGGTGTCAAGTTTTTGTCCTAATCCAAAACAGGAATAATCCCAAGATCTTTGAAAGGTCCATTGAGTGTGTCCTAATTGGCTATGATCAGAATTCTAAATCATACAGATGTTATGATTGATCTGCAAGGAAGGTCTATAGATCTTACCACATCCATTTTATAGAAAGCCACAATGATAATCAAACAACAACTGCATGCCATGTGCCAGAGACCCAAATTGATACACCTACTATGAAATTCATTGCCAAAACATCTACTCTCACACCAAATATCACAACTACAGATGAAGACAACAACATCCCAAATATTCCTGGCATAGTCACTGAAGATGTACTTATAGACAATCAGGATCAACCCTCAATAGATAATGAACCAGTCTAAACCCAGGTGCAAAAATCTACTCAAATGATTATACCAATGGAGAAAGCCAACAATAAGGGATGGGGAGAGACAAGGACAGGGAGAGCAGTAAAGGAATCCAAGGAAGCAGCTGATTGCATGAAAGAAATGAGGGCAGAGTGTAGACAGGCAATCGAAGATTTAAGGCAAGCCCCAAATGACAACATCAATGAACAAGCACTGGAGCTCAATCAAGCACTGGCAGCATTTAGTGCAATCAGGGACCTACCAGATCTGGACCCTGAGGCCAACACAGAGACACTGCAGACCTGGGAAGAAGCTAAGAATTCACCTGGGAAACAACACTGGGAAGAATCCTACCATGAAGAACTCAAGTCACTACATGACATGGGAGTCCAAACCCTTGTGCCATGAGAGGAAGTCCCCCAAGGTCAACACATACTAAAGGGTAGGCCTGAATTTGCAATTAAATGGGACAAAAGTGGACAGATGACCAGATTCAGAACACAGCACATAGTACAGGGATTTAACCAAGTATATGGATGTGATTACACCAAGACCACCTCACCTATGGCATGTGCAGAATCCTGGAGGATCTTGCTACATCTTGCAGCCACATTGGGGTGGGACACTAACCAAATAGATGTCAAAACTGCATTCTTGAATGGAGTTCTGCCTGAGGAGGAGACTGTGTACATGGAGCAGCCAAAGGGGTTTGAGGATAGAGGGAAAGAGGACTGGATGTACAAACTGGGAAAGGATATGGTATGAAACAAGCTGGCCATATATGGAACCAGACCCTAAACTCCAAGATGATGCAATGGGGGTTCACATGACTTGCTTGTGAGGCTTGCATATTCTATAGGAAGAACAGTGCTAGAACTATCATTGTGGGCATGCACATTGATGATTTCTTAGCAATTGTGAGTACAAAAACAGCAAGTGATCAGTTCAAACAGGAACTCAAGAGCATATGGACCATTTCTGACTTAGGGACTCCAAAGCACATCCTTGGCATCACCATAGGCTGGAATTGAGAAGACAGACAGGTACACCTCTCCCAGAGAGTCCTGATTGACCAACTTGTATAGCAATTTTGTAAGGGGACTGGTCCTCAGACCATCCCAACCCTAGCTCAGCTTAGTTCGTGAGTACTGGCATCCTATCTAGCCAGACTCCAGACTGCTGGGCCCTATCTTACTCCCTTCCATCTCAGCTCCTCAGCCTAATGGGTATATCAGACTTGACATCTGATGTATTATCATTTATCTTTAATCCTTTTACTACTGGACCCAATTAGTCAATATGTCAGTCATTGGCCTCCACTTTGTCATTAGGTTGTAGTCAGCAGCCTCCAATGTAGTCATAGGTACTTAGTCATACTGAGTAGTCTTGTAGTATATAAGGCAGGCCTGGGGCTAGACTAGCCCCAGCCTGAACAATAGCATGGTTCCTGGGCTTATCCATTGTTCCTAACTGTGAGCTTGGCCAGTGCCACCCCTTGTCTCTGCCTTGCCCTCTGCCTTTGCCTCTTGCTGGATGACTGCCTCTTGCTTGCCATGCCCTAGGCTGGCTGGCTTGCCACTCATCTCCTGACAGGAGTGTCAGGTCATGAGTGGTGGGCTTGGCTTGGACCATCCACAACTGATGTCCCCTCACAAATTTGGTCATACTGATGCCACACCAGTCTCCACACCCATGGAACCTGGCCCAAAGCTACAACACTCAGACCCAACAAAATTAACCCATGACAAACAATTCAAAATTAAGATAATACCATACAGACAGCTGGTTGGCAGGTTGCTCTGGCTTGCCATATCTACTCAGCTGGATATTCAGTATGCTGTTCAACAACTCTCACAGTACTTAGACTGTTATACTCATCTCCATTGGAATGCAGCAATTTGGACACTATGATACCTGAAAGGCACATGTACACTTGGTCTGCTACTGGGGGATAAAAACCCAATACAATCGGTAGGCTTCACAGACTCAGACTGGGCTAATTGCCTAGACATGAGGAGGAGCATTGGAGGATATGTGTGGTCCCTAGGATTGGGTGTGATATTATGGTCTACCCAAAAACAGAAGACTGTCGCAGCCTCATCCTGCGAGGCAGAATATATGGCGGCATATGAGGCTGCGCAGGAGGGTATATGGCTCCGCACCATTATGACTGCTATAGGACATGATCAAGATGGTGAAACACCAATCCTTTGCGACAATGATTCAGCCATCAATTCTAGCCATCAATCTATCCAAGGACCTAATGCTCTATCAACGGGTCAGGCATGTGGACATCAAGTACCATTTTCTACGTGAACGAGTCGCATCAAACAAAATCGTCGTGAAGTATATCAACACGAAAGACAATGCTGCAGATGTATTCACCAAGGCTCTACCTACCCCGCAGTTTTCAAAACTACGCGCAATGCTCGGAATGTCCCAGGATCCTACACGAGGAGGAGTATCAGGAAACTCGCGGTGAGGAGTGTTGGGACAAAGCGCGTTGCGTCAAGGTCACACCGCGAGTGATTGCGACAATTGATCATGCTCAGGCCAGTACTCAGGGTCGTCTCTTTGTCTAAGTCGGACAAAGAGAAAATGGACCAAAATTATACATATATACGATACCTACCAATCTCGAGCCCTCAGTCAATTGTACAAATGACTGAGGGTGAGTCACTTCGTCATGCTACACACTACAAACCATACTTACCTTGATTGTAGACTAAACGTACTTGTAATCTAGGTATGCACAAATACAGTCAATTGTACGAAAGACTGAGGACTAAACGTACTTACAATCTAAGGTTTACCTTCTAACAGGGTATTACTTGCAAAGCCGGCTAACCCAACGCAAGATAAAGTCAGACTCAGCCCGAGCATGTTGTCGCCGTGCATATATGTTTACTAGTCCTGCGGACTTTGAATGACCCTACCGCCGGGCCCTGCAATAGTGCGATAGCATAAGTTGGCAACGTCCAGCCTACCAGCCGTGAAAGAAAATTCCGATATGTTTAATATTCCTTTTGGCCCTTACAAAAACTAAGAAAATTCAACAACGCTGTATTCAACGATTCAGGAGGGAAATTACGTGCCTTGCTACTATGTACTTGACTATAATAAGAGACACAAATGTTGATGTTATACTTGACTACAATAAGAGGCACAATTGTAACTTGTTTGAACACAACAAAAAGAAACAAGCAACTCTGCGCAGAAAATCCTATGACCACCAGATTTCAGGAATTGCTTGTTATAGTAATTTGATATTCGCGAGGAAAACAAGAGGGACTATGAAAGTTATTGCAAAACATATGCTTGTTCCATACCTCAAAACCACTTCTCATCATCTTCAGCAGCGGCTCTCATAATCACTCGACGTCCAACGCAATACTCATTATGTCAGCTTATCATCAAACACAGCAACAAGATCTGTCACAAATCCTTAACTTATTGGAGTCCATCAACTACCAAGATCCCCGGGCTAAACGAAGCAACGCTGACGAATGAACAGATACATCCACACTGACCATTCGAGTCCTAGACACTATTGCACTATGTTTCGCGACTGGTAAACCAGGAGATGTTGTGGCGTCTGCATTCAAACACACGGACCAGGGAGAGACGATCATCTACTTGGTTATCCAGAAACGGCGAACCATCACTGAAAGATATCAGCAGCGCGCCAGAATTCTTGAACACTCTACCAGTGTCAAAGAATCAGTCTATGCTCGATATACTGCCTTGGATCGCCTCTCATGGTCCGGATATGGTTCAAAAACGTGTCGATAGACTCCAAGAACTATTCGAAGGTTATGATCCACAGCATATTGACTCTTCAACTGTCCAGGCTATTCTGGTAGGGATTCTCAACATACAGGCTTGACCTTCGATACTCATATGTCGTCGCACTCGAGCCTGGAGTCTCTTGTATGTGCAGCAGCGACCTTGCGTGACTCCGTTTTCTTGAGGAATTGGTTGAAGAAACTTGAGTCTGCCGATGAGAAAAGTCAATCAGTACATTCACATCATTGACCTCATCAAATACGTGCAGAGTAAAGGGCCATTCAAGATTGAATGGGTGTATCAAACTGACATGAATAATACGTTGTGTTATCAATTTCAAGGCTTAGAGCGTCAAAGTGGGTTGACTACAGCGTTGGGGATTGCGAGGCAGCTCAACCTGAAAGAACTCACACCCAAGCGGCTGATGGAGTGTTTTCACAGAATGAAGTCTTTCCGTTCTGCGGGGAAAGAGAATCCCTCGATGAATCGTCATGTGAACACTTTTTTTTATGCAGAACTCAAGCTTATTGTCTTTCTTCTGAGCATAACCCCACAAAGATCGCAGCATCAGGAGATAGAGCACCGTACCACTGGATGTAGTAAGAGAAGTTGCCCTATTGCACTGTTTGGATCAAGGAATTGCAAGAAATCTTGGAACCTGCTGTTCAGCGGTTCATCTATTACACTGCTGGAAGCCATGGATCTCCGTATGCAACGTGTGCGCGGGTTGGACCCTTCAAGGAGGATCCAGATGGGCTATGTAGCAACAAGGTTGAAGAGAGACTCAAAGGCCTAGCGGATGAACAAACCAAAGCGTTGCCTGATTGTTTTTTCTTTAGTGGTACCTCTATGGATAGTAGACAGTTCACAAAGTCAACCTCTAAGACCCGGGGTATGTGTTCCACAATATAGTTCTAAGTCTGGAGCCACTCCAAAGGAAATGCCCTTATGCACATAAGTGTGGGACTCGGTCTATCAACCTATACCCACTAAGACCTCTGCTGCTTTCCTCCATGACTTTAGGAGGTCATTATTTCTGGGCAGGATATATTTCCATGTGTTTTGGACTGTCTCAAAATTCGTTGCTTTCTTTCCCAGTCTTTTATTATCTGTTGTCAAGCAGTCTATCTTTAGTCTCTTTGTTATGGCAGCCTTAAATTTATTTTGTGCTTCTTGTTTGCTTGGGAGCCTCATGGGGTCAGCATCCCATGCAATCTGCCATTTGCATCATATTTTCTATATCAAGTGTGTGGCCTCTGAGACTATGATGGTTGAAAAGTGTTTTGCTACTGCCAATTTTCTTCCATCCTCTGTTGCTCTTGAGATTATTGCACATCCCAGCTTTTCTCCAAAAGTGAGTGGGCTTTGTGAAGGGTATTTTCCTCAGCTTATACATCTTCTCAGTTATTTCCCACACCTCCTTCTGCTTTGATGCTTCACACTCTGTTAGTATGTGTTCAAGTGTTTCTGTCACCTCACACTGTCTGCATAGAGCTCTGTGCTCATATTCTGTTATATTTTCCCAGTACTTCCCAACCTTGTATGCATTGTGCATGGCTCTCCACATAAAGGCCCTGGTTTCTCTTCTCATGGCCTTATCCCTTAGTGAAAGCCATATTCTCTGGTCAGTTGGTGCTTCATTGTTCAGGTCCTTCACAGTCCACCTGATCATATCAAGATGTGTCACTGTCCCCCTCCTGTGTGGGGTCTCCAAACTTTTGATGATCCCTTTATATATCATAGCTTGTGACACTGTGGCAAGTTTGGCCCCCTGTACCTTAAAGGCACCTGGGAGCTCAAGGTCAATGGATGGGTCTGGGTTGGGTATCAGGGAGGGTTATTAGGGGTCTTCCTTCAATAGTCTTCATTGTCTGATCCATGGTATTCTAGGTTCTTTGTGAAGAGCTGAAGTGAAAGCCTTCTCCAAGGTTTCCTTTTGTCATTATTTCTGGGTTAAAGAAGAGTGTTTCCTCTCTGCCATATGTCTCCCTGTCTTCCTCTGTGATATTCTGGAGCATTTCTGGACCCTTAGGGTTCCACCTTAGGCCCAGTTTGCCAGCATGTCTCTTGATAGAGCACCACATTTGTTGGGGTTCTCACATCCTTTTTGCCTCTCTACCCTGCAGCTGGTGCATGCACAGCTCTTCCTTTTCTTATGTTGTGTGTTCACCACAGGGTCTGTTCTCTCCCCCAGGTCCACTGCCTCAGCAACACTTACTATTTCATGGTTTATTTTAAGGCACTGTGCCTTGGTAGAGTTTAGCCATAGGTACTTTATGTTTTTGAAGCCCAAATGAAACCAGAAGGGCATTTCACTTTTCAGGTTCTGGTCCATTGTCAGTGGTTGGAAGTTGACTCCATATTTCCAGGCTATTTTAGACATCTGCTGTAGCAATGGGGGGATTCCATCCTCTCTTGCTCTTGCATCCACATCCAGATATTGGAGGAAGGTATTTTGGAAGGATGTTGTCACAACCCGCTCCCCTCGCCCCACACACATTCCCAACCCGCCCTACTTCCCCGGAGCCTCCCCCAACACCCCATCAAATCCCCCAAGCCACCATGTACCCTCGCGGCCGCCCCGGCTAACTCCGGTGCTTCTCTGGCAAACCCCGACGGCCCCCTGCCAACTTCAACAACTTCTCCGCAGCTGCCAAACGCTTCCCCTGGCTCCCTGGGATCCCTTTCAACTACGAGAACCCCTCCCACTAATCCCCGGCTCCGTCGTATGTCACCATTTTGGTCCCTGGACTTTCCCGAACCACTCCGGAGCATCACAACAACCTCAGGACGGCCTGCGCCATTGACTGATCCCATCAAAACCTGATGCGGCCCGCCCTCTGATCATAGTTGATTCAGTACAGCCCTGCTGAGTCTCACCACCACACCCACTGTCCCTCGGAGTGCTTCCCTTGATCCAACCGACACCTGTCCAGCCCCGCGCGGCTCTGCCAAGCTCCGCCGCCACCCCCCGCTATTCCCGGAGCTCTCCAGTAGTCAGTATATAAGATGTAGCGTAGCTCCTCATACACTAGTCTTGATATTACCTACTGCTTGTTACTTGTCTGTTGTTTTGTGTTTCCTATGGTCTGATTCTTTCTGTCTCGTGTTCCATGTCTCTGTGTTCCGTTTCCTTTACTCTCAGTTTCCTGGTCTTGCCTCGTCTCTATTTCCATTATTGTTCTTGTTATTGTCTCGTGTCCCATGTCAATCTATTTCCATTTTCATCTTGTCTTTTCTCGCCTCCATCTGTTCTGTCTCGTCTTGACTTTGTTTTGCCCCGCCTTGTCTCACCAATCAGTTTCTCCCACCATGCTTAAGTCCATTCTACCCTGACACCCTTACAAACTCTGCGATCATGATTACAAACCCCTGCCATTCTTTAAACCAGCCCCGGACCTCGCTTCCTGCTTGGTCCTGCATCCCATCAACTTCCATTGATCCCCCATCAAACTCCGACTCCACTTCCCTTACCCGTGTAACCTCCGTTCATCCTGCACCTACAGTAATCACTCCCGGACCTGTGCCTGACGCCCCACCAAGTCCATCTACTTCCCCACAACTCCTCCCGGACTCCTCCAGACCAACCCGGACTTGCTCGAACCACTTTCCAGTGCTCGCCCTCACTAGTCCCCTGCATTTAGAACCTCTTTGAGTGTCCAGTTGCCAGTGTATGGGATCACATCTGCCTAGTAAGGATTCACCCAGTGAAGTTGAGCCCCTGTGGTCAGCAGAACCTGACAGATGTGCCATCTGATACATTCCATATCTTTGCAATATTCAGCCCAATTAACTTATCTGCAACTGTTGCCCAGACTGGTCTATCCTGGTTAAGCCTGAGGTACCTTTTCACCTTCATCAGCTCAATTGATTCATTTCTTGACTTTATATTCAGGAGGTTCTTGCCCCCTCACTCATAGGGGAGGTGCAGTGTGCTCAGGCCCACTGTGGGAGCAGTTCCTTCTCCCCATACAGAATTCCTAACCATTTTAGTTAGCTGTTCTTCTACTTTAGTTGGCATGCCCTGTACACATGTTCTATACTGGGTTCTACCCCCCACTACCATGCCTACAATGAGTCTCCTGCCTTCTAAAGTGGGGTTCCCCTTTGCCCATCTTCCAAGTTCCCTTGCTACAGCTTCAACTGTAGGGGCCCATACAGTAATGTTACTGGTTTTATTTCCAATGAAGGCACCTAGGAGGCATATGGCTTCTCCATCCTTGGCTATCCTGATGTTCTCAGGTATTACTGAGCTTAGGGGGTTTGACTTCGTTGTTGTAATCACTTGTGATCCATATGTCTCAGTGCCTATTGGTACTATTACTGTTTTTGGGATATTGAACCTTGCTCCTGACACTGAGCACCATGTTTCCAGGATATCCTGCAGAGCCTCAAAGTTATCTGATTCTGCCAAATAGGCTATTGTGTCATCTGCAAAAAGTGTTGCAATAAGTCTCTCCATGTTTTTGTCAATTAAGAAGCCTTCAAGGTCAGATAGCCATAGCATTTGTGCTAGGGACTCAATAGCAATATTGAAGAGGAGGCATGACAATGGGTCACCTTGCCCTACCCCTCTGATTACCATGTAGGCTTTACTTTTTTCTCTGTTTAGAGTTACTATGGTGCTGGTCTCTGAGTACAGGGCCTGGACTGTCTTTATGAAAATTTCAGGAAAGCCAAATTTCCTAAGTGATTCCCACAGGGAAGTATGTAGGATCTTGTCATATGCCTTCTCCTGATCCAGGCAATCAATCATCCCATTCCCCTCAGTTTTACACCATTCTACCATCATCTGGGCTAATTCTGTTTGGTCCTCAATTCTATGGCCTGTCTGTCATGAAGCCTGCCTGGTTAGAGTGGATAATTGATGGTGCTACCTTGGTGAGCCTGTTTGACAGTGTTTTGGTGAAAATTTTGTAGTCTGTGTTGAGTACTGTTATTGGGCAGTAGTTCCCAATGTCTGTTCTATCACTCTTCTTATGTATGGGGCATAGCCATCCTTCAGCAAAGGCCATACCTTCCACCATGCCATATGCTATTATGTCATTAAAAACCATTTGGAGCACTCCAGCCACATTGAAGCTGGGTCATTCTGCTTTTGTGGCTTCATCATACTTGTTTTTTTAGCTCCTTCCATACTTCTTGTATTGTGCCATCTAGGCCTGCCTGCTGTCTTCCCATTTTGTACTGATACAGGCTTTCCTATTTCTTCTGCATGGTCTCTTGTGATTGTCTTATCTAGACAGTCCAGGACTTCTTTCATCCTTGTTACATGAAACTCCCTATCACCAGGGGTATCATTCCCTTGTAGTCTTTCATGGTGGATTCAGGCAAGTTCAGCCATTTTCTGTGAGTTTCTCTCCAGTTTATTCCTCAGTCCAGTTCCACTTTTCAGTGCAGCTATCATATCTCTTGGTTTTTTTCTCCTTGTGTAGATTTATCCATGGCTTTGTGAGGGATTCTCCATTCACAAAGAAATTTGTTGCAACAGTGTCTCTTGTCCTAGCAAAGTGTCTCATTTCCAGCATCTTTGTTCGAATCCAGTAGGGAAGATTCCATTTCTTTTATTTCCATGCTTATATCTGGGTTGTTTGGGTTTTTTCCTGTTCTGCTCTTAGGGACCTTAGTTGCTTTTCAACCTTTGGGACATTTTCTATGGAGTAATGTCTGATTCCTTTTATCATTTTAATTTTAAAGTATTTATGGAGACACTGTGAGTTCATACTAAGTGTATGTATGCCTTGGAGGTTTTCCATCTTCTCCTGGTGCTGCATGCCCATCTCTTCCAGGATGTGGA
>JABFYK010000369.1:0-12564 GCA_018849495.1 Termitomyces sp. T123_Mx157
CTGACTCAGATTGCTTCCAGCTTCCCCTTTAGGTAGTGGTCTACAGCTATATAAGGTCTGGTAGTTGGTAGCTACTCCCTAGCCTTGATATTCACCTCATTCCAGTGTTACTTGACTTCCTGATTACTGTTACTTGTGTTTGCCTCTTGATTGTTCATTGCTTCCTCTTATCTGCCTCTTTCCCATTAGTTTCCTGGTGTACCATTGAGTCTTTCAGTCATCCCTCTTCTTTGTCACTTATATTTGGTTATCCTTGGTTCCACATACTTGTTGTTGGCATCATCTCTGCCCAGGTGGTTGTTTGCTCTAGAAGGAGCCCCCCAGGTCAGGGTCCTGACAGCTATGGCTCAATCAAACAATTAGCAGAGAGAGATCCAAAGTCTATTCAGCATCTACAAGAAGTTCTAGAGTTTTAGCTATTCACCTGGCAGAGGGAGATCCAAAGAGAACAAGTCTAAGGATTTCCAATGCCAGTGTTTGGAAAATTTACTTTAGAGCTTTTGGACAGAACACTCAACAACAACCAAATCCAGAGTCCAATCCAAAAGCAAAAATCCAACCATGTTCCTTTTCATAATTTAAACTCCAACTCCTTGCATACAAAACAAACATCTTTTGTGAAACTCCTAGATGAAATCAACAGTTTGCAAGATTATGTAGACCTACACTTCCAGCAAGTTGATCAACAGCTAGCAAAAATTAGGAAGGCTATGGTAGAAATGAAGAAGGAATGAAGGGATTCTCAGGCAAATTGTGCATTATTCTCACCTTTTGCTAATAGAGTTACTGACTTTTTTTTCAGATACTGCACATATATCTTCTGGGCCATCCAAAACTTGAGCTGTCTACCATTTTGCCAATTCAACTCTTCTCCACCTCAAGCTTCCACAATTTCTACTTTTTCACCTTTGTATCACACTTGCCCCTTCTCAGATTTTTTGACCATGCAACTTAATTGCATGCTCTGTCATGGTCTTGTCTCCTGGCCCAACACTGAATACCACAAGTCCTCATCTCCATCCAGCTCAAATTAACTCATTGTCCATAATACCTGAGTTGCTATTATACATTCATGTTCTGCTTGTACTAGTGAATACATTTTTATGAGCCATTTAATCCAGTTGCATACCACAATTTCTTGGTTATGATTGAGAAGTTGTTGCATGAGATGTGCAGCTCCATGGGGACTTATCAGAGAAGTGTCGCCAAATAGTGGTCTGCAAGTGTTGAAGCCCAAATGCTGCAGCTGCATCATCTAGAGTCTTATAAGTACCCTGCTTAAGTCCATAGACAGCCTTCTGGATCATAGCTTCCTTCTTGGCTGTGACTTTGGCTTTTGTGGTGTATTTAATGTGTTATCCCATAGCAGTACAAGAAATTGGTGTTACAAATCAAGAAAAATCAAGAAAGTACAGCTCCATCATGCAGATGATTGTGCTCAAGACAAGTTGCGCCCAAGTTGCAAAAGAGCCGGTTGATACAGTGCTGGGCTGAGTTTGAAATTTTGTCATACAAATTCATCCCACGGCCGTTCAAAGCTTGTCTCTACCTCTCCTGTGCATGTTATATGCCAAAGCCATGTTATACTGATGGGTGTTATGTCCCCACACTTTCATGCTGACTTCGAAAAAAATTTGGGCTTGCATTTCTCTAACAATATAAAGATGGAATGAGACGGAATGGCCAAATTTGACCATCCACACAACTTTGATTTTTATTACTTTTTTTCAGCATCATGAATGGAAAATCTGAGTTGAGGGATCGATAGAGCATATGTATAGCAGTGTCGAAATAATTGCCAGAAGAATCAGTGGAGGAATGCAGTAAGTAGAAGCCCATTACCTCCGCCGTTTCATATCTAGGTCACGTTTCATATCTGGGTCACCCGACAGTAATCACTGATTTGTTTCCTTTGATTGATTGTCATCGAATTCTGCCGGGCCAACCAATTGTCCGCGGAGAACGTGGAATAGTAATAGTAACTGAGGTCGTTCTACATGTTCGTTCGATCATCCTGGAAATCATACCGCTAGGACTCTTGTACCTAGATATCATTTTGAGGAAGAAGCAAATACCTATAAACATTAGTACATCTTGACCGAGGGAGAAGACAACATACCTCCCTCCAGTGCCTGGATGTCCACGGCCTCTTCTGCCATTCTCCAAATACGAGCTTCTCGGGTAGAGTGCGCCTCTCGATCAAGAAAAGGCTCAGAATTGCCTATGAAAACAAGCCTCGGATCGACTTTAGACATAGGCATGTAGTTAGTGATTTTGGCAGCAGTAAAAGTAGGCGAGGGGTCGAATATCAGGAGCAGTGTACACACACGTATGTGGTCGCAGCGCGACAATACAGCATGTAGAGCCAGTGCAATAGTATATCCTGCCTTATCATGAAGTAATTGTGGCCCCACGCGCAAGTCGAAGGAAAGGTGAGTCAGGGAGGGTAGAGCCTCAAAGCCCCGCCACATTGTCCAATCCTCCCATTTGTTGACGATCGAGAGGTGAGTAATGTTTTCGAAAAAGGAAAGATGGAATCGTGGATAGGGTGAACCGGAGATGCCGTGTAGGAGGACTGATAACTTCTGTGGACGCAGAGGGTCAAGGACAGCTGCTATTTTTTTCTGTGTTCGGACAATAGAAGTTGGCCATGGTGTGGGTATAACCCAGAACGTTAGGCTAGTGACGCCTCGACAGGCAGATATAATTTGCACGGTGCGGTCATCGTAGATATCGTAAGAAATGCATAGTGATTTGACGTGAGTTGCGAAAAAAGCGCGAGATTTCGTGCGAGAAGTCTCAATGGTACGTAGGAATGCTCGGCAGGTCTTTTCACGATAGAGATTTACAACTGAATACAGAATTCTCTCGACCCTATAAATTCCTCTGGTTATATCGACCTGTATGAGAAGTGCGCCACTTACCAATGCTGGACTAACCTACAAACTGTGACGAGCTTCAACGCTTCTTTCCTATCGTTGGTAGCGGCCTGCTCAAAGAGAAGGCGCAAAATTTCATAAGGAAGGAGAGGATTCAGGGATGACGTGAAAATCATGACAAATAAAGAGGATAGTGGTGGTTGAATGGATCAGTTGGTGGGTTATCTAGATGCCGGCAGAGGCAATGTTGATTCGCTGACAAGACCTTTCATTATGAGGAGCAGATGAAGGCGGTCCCTTTTATCAAAGGCTGAGATTCTAGATTTGAGGTGGGTTCAGCCGGACACGGATGCTGCGCCGTGCGGCGAATTGTCAGGTCATCAGGCTTCAGGCCTTCAGGGCCCATCAGCTTGGTTCTTTATCCGTAACCTGCGTACAACATGGATTCCGGAACCGGAAATAAACAGTTTAGAAGACAAAAAGAGGAGTCAACAGTGGGCTTTGTTTCCGCCTTGGAGTTCCTTGAGGAATCTATCTGACCTTCAAGCCGCGGGATGAATATCGGTGAATGCCGACCGCCGTACAAGCGGGCCCGCAGAGTGGTCCATTCGACTCGGGAGGCTGGACTTCTCGAGTTGTACCATGTTATGTATCGTCTCGCAGGTTGCCTCCACCAGAAAACAATCCAGATAGAAAGCCGCGGAAACCTCGGTTGCACGGCAATTTCGTTTAAAATTATCTATCCAGACAGAATGTTCCTCCAGACGATAGATCCGGAAGGTGATTCGTGTATTCTTATTGTCAAGGTCTCCAGAAATAGGGATCACAAGAAGTGCATCAGCCACTAGCCGATGGTAAATCCCAAATCGACTGACTATGTATCTGGCAAAGTCACCGCCACTCTTCGATAAATTGAGATAACGCGTACTGTGTGAAGAAGAGAAAGGCGTCAGATTCGAGTGTCCGGCGAACTAGGGAACAGATATCTCGAGATTACCTGTGCGTCATGTGTACATGTGTACACCTACATGTATCTTATACACCTGAGAAAGGAAAGCCAAGCTTTGATCGAGGAGATTTTCCTGTCAATGTGGCCGAGGAGGTTTCGAGAATGGTCCTGCCAGGGCATTGAAATGGGAAAATGGGTGGAAATACCAATCATCCCTAGTTGAGAGTGGACGGAGCGTGTCAGATCTTGTGGTGGAATGGACCGCCGGACGCGATCTAAGAAATTGATTTGACGTGGCATGTTAAAAGCTTCCTTCGCTGCAAAAAGGAATCGAGGAGACAAGTCAGTCAGATCGTTGTAATTGGATGTGAGCCGATTTGAGTGCTGTTCCGTGTTGGATGTCACCGTTTGGCACCGCGTGTGTAGCTAGATTCTGCAGCGGGATCGAAGTGTGACGAAAATGGGTGCATCAAGTACAACTAACTGTTGGTTGAATCGTGTTGAGATGGCTTTGCCTTGGCAACTAGGAAGACGTCAGTCCATTCTACTGACTACTCAAACCCTGTCAGCGTGCAGCCATCTGATTCTGGCCGAGGAGTAAGCACCTGTGTAGTGAATGGAGTGCAAAGTCGACTAGCTTTTCATTACGAGGGCATCGATGCTCATTGCGAACTATTGCGAGACTTACAGACGAGAGGGTAAGGTACTAGCTGGCTCTATAAGACGGCGTCTTTTTTCTCCGAGTCCAAACATACCATGGTCCATGTGTTTCTCAAGTCGATTTGCTCCAATATTTGGAATACCATCTTGTGCCAGGCAGCCTGAGTCGATCCAGCCAAAGCACTCGACTGCTAACCCGATGCACATACGTTCGAAATGTACATATGCTGTGAAGAGACGCATCCAACTTTACAATGTAAATTTTTTCCTTGATTGATGGGATCGATGACCTTTCATTTTATCTGATTCTCGCATGTTTTTCAGCGAAAGGCAAACGAAAGGGGAACCTTCAAGCTCGTGTTGTGATCATAGAGAAATTTATTCTTAGCTCAATATTATGCTCTTTGTTCATTTTAGACTATGTATGTACCAGATCCCTTTAGCGGACTGTAAAAAGTTCTGGATCCTGGGATGATTTACACTCTGATACGCGTTTTGTGCTTGCACGTATCCTTGAGTAATCAATGTGGTCGACGTCGGTCCTTCGGGCCTTCGGACTGATCATAAACACGTGCTGTGACTTGTACCGGGCTCACGAATCAGGATCACGCCTTGTGCGTTCCGGGTTGTGATTCTTTTCCACCCATTGGTCCTCTTGACACAATGACCCACGTTCTCCCAGACCTCCCTTACTCTTACGATGCCCTCGAGCCCTATATCTCTCGCCAAATCATGGAGCTTCACCACAAGAAGCATCATCAGACATATGTGAACGCCCTTAACGCTGCCGAGGCTGCGTACGCCAAGGCCTCTACCCCCAAGGAGCGCATCGCTTTGCAGGCTGCTCTCAAGTTCAACGGCGGTGGTGAATTTTGACTTTCTCTATGTTCATCTTATCAGATTTGATCTAATGAACTGTTTTTATCCAGGACATATCAACCACTCACTCTTCTGGAAGAATCTTGCTCCTGCTGCCGAGAAGAACGGAGCCGGTGGAGTCCTCAAGAATGGACCGTTGAGGACTGCGATTGAAGTCGCATTTGGCAGTCTTGATAACCTCAAGAAGGAGTTCAATGCCGCAACTCTCGGTATACAGGGCTCAGGTTGGGGTTGGCTTGTACTCATATTATCGTTTCTTAATGTTTGAATCTTTTCTTATAACGTTTTTATAGGGATATAACAAGAATACAAAGCGTCTTGAGATTGCGACTACTGCCAACCAGGACCCTCTACTTCACCTCGTCCCTATCATTGGTGTTGATATCTGGGAGCATGCTTTCTATCTCCAGTACCTCAACGTCAAGGGAGATGTACGTCGTACCCATTCATGTCTGAATTATCCTTTGCTAACAATACACACCCAAGTATCTTAATGCCATTTGGTCTGTCATCAACTTCGAGGAGGCTGAGAAGCGCCTAGTTGAGGCTTGAGGAATTTGGTTACCCGGACTATTGAAATAGGTGTAACTCAAATGTAACACAAGTACACAGACACTGATTGTGTGCAACATCAGCTTGCATAACCTATTATCCGGCTAGGATTATGGCGATCGGCAATCGCACTCTCGGACTTATTGACAACAGCGAGCCTATTCGTTCTCATCTATCTCTTTTTCTAGCGTCAGTGACTGCGTGCTTTGACATAATGGGAGAGGTAACTATTCAGGGAGCGCGACATGTTTACACGGGACGCAAATAAGTTTTAAACAATACTTCGTAGTTCGTAGTCAAACTTGTGTAGAAGCCTTCTGACTCGGATACACGGGACCGACCTGTCGTGACTTCTACTAGGTCGTCTGTTTGCCCTCAGAATCGAGCTGAGCAGTACAACCACACGGCCATGACGTTGATGATTGCTTCCCTGCATTCCTCATCTTTCAGCTCGAACGTTCCTAAGCCTGCAGATTCAGACAGACAAGAGTGATGTGTGTCTGATTCTGGCCTTCATCAATATCATCAGTAAATCCACTACTAGGGATTCATTCGGAACTTTATAACGCATAGAGCTTGGTTCAGAGCTGAGAAATCAGGATAAGTAGCTGCCCATTGGTATATGTACGACACAAATCCATGGTTTGAATGCCTTATGATGCAATCATGAAAGCAGAAAAGCTTACAGTGGAAGAAGTCACACTGCTGGTGCTGGCATCTGTTTCCAAAAGAAAAAAAAGACATGTGTTATGCCATTCACTTTGGGAAATCTTGTGGAAAGCTGGAGAAACAGCCATTAGAAACACGTTAGAAACATCCTAGAAAAGGTCAAAGGTCATGCTGGAATAGAAGGAAATTATGAGGGACCATCTGGCCAAGGAGTATGCAGAGAATTAGCCCCTGACAATATAGACTTGTCCATCCCTTACTGTTACAGCCTCCAAGGCATCAAGTTAGTGGCTATCATGCTGGCTATTATCTATCAAGAGACCTTCAAATCCAAGCCCACCCTGCTGTCAGGTTCCGCTGACTATGGGGGCTCAGCTACACTGGGTGAATCCTTACTAGGCAGACACAATGTCCTGCACTTATAACCTAGTGCTCCAGGAGGGTGTGGACTGGAGGAATCTGCAAAGGGAGCTTACAGGGAGTGATCTGAGCAAGTCCAGAGTGGTCTGGGAAGGTCTAAGACCAAGTATGTGAGATGTCTGAGCTTGGGCAGGCATAGAGGACAAGTTTGTTGGCACGTAATGGATTTTGGGTAGATGGAGGCTTTGGGAGTGGTGGGAGCAGAGCCAGAGTCTGATGGGAAATCAATCAAGACTTGATGGGTTCTGGGGCCAAGCAGAGATGAGGTCCGGAGGGTCATAAGAATGTTCGGGGTTTGTAGTGCATGTGCAAAGTTTGTACTGATGTTGGATATGTACAGGACTTAGAGAAACAAAGGAAATATAAACAGTCAAGACAAGGCAGAGGTGAGATAAGACAGAGCAAAGAAACAAGATAGAATTGAGACAGAAAGTAGAACAGAGAGAAGAGAGACACAAGACACAAGTAACCAGTTAATGCAATATCAAGACTAGAGTATGAGGAGTTACTCTATGACTTATATACTGACTACTGGAACATTCTGGGAGGGGGTGGATATGGCTGCAGGGTTCAATGGAGCTGTGTGGAGCTGACAGATGTTGGGTATGATCAAGGGGCAGGTTGTGGCGGTATTCTGATGGGATCAGTAGGGGGTGTGGGCTACTCCAAGGTCATTGGGGTGCTCTGGAGTGGGTCGGGTGAACCAGGGAAATAAATTGGTGACATGTGTCAAAGCTGGGGGTGGTTAGGAGGGTTTCACAGATTCAGGAGAGTCAAGGGAAGCATTGACAGCTGCAGAGAAGGTGTCAGAGTTGGCCCAGGGGCCATCAGGGTTTGCCAGAGAAGCGTCAGAGTTATCTGGGGCAGCCATGGGGGTGTTTGATGGTTGGGGGTTTTGGCGGGGGATTGGGGAAGGGGCCCCAGAGGGGTGAGAGAACTGGGAGCAATGTCAGGGGTAAAAGGGAGCAGGTTGTGACACCTGCCATGCCAAGGAACATGCACTTCAATATGACCAGGTGGACAATAATTGAAGCAAATTATAATGGACAGAGGTCATAGATAATTTAGTTACACTATTACATAATGTAAGGCAGCACCTTACTTCATACTTGTAGACAGAATCACCACTGGTTTTGAATTACAAGTTGTGAACTGTAAGCTGTGCAAACCATAATGGAAACATGTCATTTTTCCAATCCAAACTAGTGTGACTAGTTTGCATAGCAGTGCAAACTCCTATGGAAGTTCTATTAGGAACATTGTGATCAGAACATTAAAATTTTAATGTTCAAGCTTCTTTTCCAAAATGGGCACAGTTATGATCATTGAGGATTGGACAGCCAGTTTAGCCATTGAGTCTTGAATATTTGGAGCAGAGCACAAGGCTCCATATGAGGTGGTAAGGGGCATGGTGGCTCAGCTGGCACCATCATGTCCTTAGGGAACTTAAATCATGGCAGTTCCTGAGTAGCAAGTGCCTAACACAAGGTCAGGAGTTTGACTCCACCCTGGAACATGGTATGCACTGTGGCCTTTGGTGGAAAACAACTTAGACACCGCACCTGGCTTATTCAATGTCACCAGAAAGCCACCACCTGTCATGTGCTCTTAGGAAGGTCCTGTTGGTCAGACTGCTTGGAGGATGCCTCCAACACCATCAGCACGTGAACTCAATGACACAATGTGACCACTGATCTTGTGTCTGGACAGAAAAGGAAAGGGTTCCCCAGTGCAGCAAATAGGGAGGGGTGAAAACTGTAGCACCATGCTTAGATGTAAAGCAGGTATAAGTAGGGACGGCACATTAACAGCACATAGTATGGACTTATCAGGAGGGCTGTATGAACACCAAAAGGATCAAACTGTAGTAAAGTAGCTACGGGGCATAACTGGCAAGCTTGAAAAGGCTTCAGGCTGGAGTACCTTAGGTAGTGTCCATAAATCCTGCCTGTACATAGTGCGGCAACTGACATATGGCTATGCCACAACTGGTTGTCGAAGAAATAGATGGATCCAAAAAAAAAAAAAAATGAGGTAGTAGACCATGCCACATCACAGCATTGTATGGGGTGAGACAGCATGGTAATGCTGAGAGGGCTGCCATTGGCCACTCCAATAAGACCACTAGCTGTAGCACTGAGTGGCAGTAACTTGGGAGGAGCACAAGGCTCCTCTAATAGGGTAGATCCAAGAGTAGATCCCTTGGAACCATTGCTGGCTGCATATAAAGGGCAGAACTAGGCCCATGTGGCCCAAGGGCATGAGGAAGGATCCCCATTTCTCTTGGTGAGTTTGGGAGAACTAAAGGGCTCTCTTTATTGCTAGTTCATCCCAGGATATGAGTAGCACCCTGAGAGGGAGTGGCTTGCAGGCTTTGACATGGTTCACACCAATCCTCAGTAATGTAGAATCTGGACCCACTGCTGTAATCAAGACAATTTCAGAAGAAGTCAGAGACACCTTGAATATGGATACTGAAACAAATACTGATGACATCCTTCAACAAAGGGTCTTGGGGTTCTGGCAGACCCACAGCAAGGTAACAAAAAGCTTGATAAAAAAGCATTTAGCTGCATGAGTAGCTAAACATATTGCAATACAGTGTATGTTTGGTGAGGATGTCCTTCCAACTCAACCTGTAAAGTTCATTGATCTTTACTTGGTGTTTTTGGAGCAGGAGGTAGTTGAGTACTTCCAGTAGAAGAAGAATTGGGGATCACAAGTATCCTTGGTCTTTCCTTCACTGTTTGGAGGAACAATGCTGTTGCTTCCATTGTCTCTGATCAATAAGGCATTGACAATACTGCAGGCATTTCAGCAGCCTGGCAAAAGGTCCTGCAACTTTGCAGCAAGACAAGTTGCAGTGGAGCATCAATGTCAAGCTATGCTGAGCACCATAGCCTCACCAGACCTAGCTTTTATGGAAGGCAAGTCCATAATAATGGTGGAGCAACCTGCAGAACAACATAGACTTGCAGAGTCTATGTAAGAGGATGACCCTATATGGGGACTCCACTCTATTTGGGCCTAGCCCTATGAACATACTGGACTGGCTGCCTGTCTTTCCCTGCTCTGCTCCCATTGCTTAGTAGTCACCTGCCATAGATACTAGACTCTATATCTCCTTTTGTTGTATTGATTACTCATTGCTTAGCATACCTGGGCTGCTTACTACATATAGCATTAGTCATAGCATAGCCATGGATGTAGTATATAAGCTAATTGCAAGAATGGAATATTCTATAACCAATCAATAGCAGCATCTACCAGGTCTATCCACTTGATTGATTGTGAGAACCACAGCATTACTATCTTCACTTTAGCTTGCTGCACTTGCTCCTTGCACAACTCTTAGCTGGCTTGTGCCCCTCTGACTCTTGCTTGTTGCTTGTGCTGGTCTGCTCTTGCTGGGTTTACCTGTGGAGTGTTTATTTCCTCATATCTTGATCAGTCTCTATGTCATCCACACTTCTAGCCCATGATATCCAACCTACTATCTATCTTGGCCTCACTCTAACTTCTATAGGCTCTATATTGTCTTCCTCTGCCAAGTTTTACTCTGACCACATCGAAAATATTGAGAGACTGCTAATTCTCATTGTGGAATTCAAGACCAGGCTAGCAGCACTTGAGTCTCCTTGTACACTCCTGCCTGTTGCCACTGCCTGGATAGCTTTGCAGCCTAGTATGGGTAGTGTAAGGGCATGCTCAACAATGTGGGATACTTATATCTTGCAAGGCCAAGTACAAAGAGACAAGCAAGAGTCTAATGGGCACTAATGCAGGTTAGAGTCGAGCAAGGGTCGAGGCAAAGGCCAAAGGGAGTTGGACATCACTAAAGGAGCTTACAGTTGGTTTGGTGGATAGACCTAGGGAACACTGCTATTGTTTGGTCTGAGGATATTCTATTCTGCAGACTGTCCTATATACTACATCACTAGAAATGATGACTAACATAACTATTTCATCTGTTGGCAGTATGTATGGAAGCCAGGCTAACAATTAATATATACTGAATAAGGTACAAGCACGTGATTCATAGAAGGCAATTAATGGGGACAGAAGAGTGTAGGGCATGACAGGTGGTATGTCAGATGAGCTAGAATGGTGGATCATCCTTGGATTATGTCAGGTTCCACTGACTATGGGGGCTCAGCTGCACTGGGCAAATCCTTACTAGGTGGACTCAGTGTCCTGCACTTATAACCTGGTGCTCCCGGAGGGTGTGGACTTAGTGAAACTTGTGAGGGTAGCTTGCAGAGAGTGGTCCAAGCAAGTCCGGGGTGGTCCAGGAGGGTCCAAGACCAAGTATGTGAGATGTCTGAACTTGGGTGGGCATAGGGGACAAGTTCATTAAGGCATCACAGAGTGCAGGTAGCCGGAGGCTTTGGGAGTGGTGGGAGCAGAGCCAGAGTCTAATGGGAGATCAATCAAGAATGGGAGGGTTTCAGGGCTGAGCAGGGGCAAGGTCTGGAGGGTCATAAGAATGTTTAGAGTTTGTGGTGCGTGTGCAGAGTTTGTACTGATGTTGGATATGTACAGGACTTAGAAAAACAAAGGAAATATGCACAGTTGAGACAAGATAAAGCAGAGGAAAAAGATAGATTCAAGACAGAGAGTAGAAACAGATAGGAAAGAAACACAAGACACAAGTAACCAGTAAATGCAATATCAAGACTAGAGTACCAAGAGCTACCCTACAACTTATATACTGACTACTAGAACACTCTGGGAAGGGGTGGATATGGCAGCAGGGTCTGGCAGAGCTGAGCGGAGCCATTGGGTGTTGGATACAATCAAGGGGCAGGTTGTGGCAGTATCCTGATGAGTTCAATAGGGGGTGCAGGCCACTCCAGGATTGTTGGGGTGCTCTGTGAGGGGAACACTCACAGTGCGGGATACTCCTATCAAGTAACACGGAAGCCAAGAGCCAAGCAGGCAGCAAGTGGGTACTAAGATGGACAAGCGGCAGACAAGGGTCAAGGCTAAGCAGAGACTGAGTCAGATGACGCTACGGAGCTCACAGTTGATTCACTGGATAGACCTGGAGAATGCTGCTATTGATCGGTCAAAGGATATTCTATCCTTGCAACCAGCTTATATACTACATCCATGGCTGTGCTATGACTAATACTGTATATGGTAAGCAGCCTGGGTATGCTAAGCACTCTGACTAATATGAGTAAGCAATGAGTAATCAGTATGACTAAGCAGAAGATAGAGTCCGTGTCTACATCAGGTGACTAATACTCAACAGGGATGGAGCAGGAGAAGGCAGGCGGCTGGTCTAGTATGTCCATAAGGCTAGGCCCAAATAGAGTGGAGTCCCCATGTAGGGTCATCCCCTTACATCACCCCCCCTCAAGGTTTGTCGACCTGACGAACAGCTGTGGCATTTAAGATGCTCTTCCTCATTCCCAATAAGGCCAGCTATGATGTGCAATGGCTGGTTCTGCCCCCCTGGAGTAATGTCCAAAGATGTGAGGGGATGTCGGCTGTGGATAGTCCAAGCCAAAGGCTGCCACTCACAACCTGAGCACCTGTCAGGTAGCGAGC
>JABFYK010000371.1:2446-12511 GCA_018849495.1 Termitomyces sp. T123_Mx157
ATGTCTTATTTCTCCAAACTGGTGACAGAAAAAGTGGCACATTAAGAGTGGTTCTGGTAGCAAAGCACCAGGTCTACTACAGAACAAATAGAGCTAGCTTCATTGAGTATGCCATCAACATTGTATACAGGGATTGGAAGAGGGAGCAGGTAGTGAGACAGTGCCATTGCATATAATCTGCATCAGGAAAGAACCCTGTTGCTCCACTATCCAGCAGAGCAACAATGCTTTGGATCTGCTGGGTGTTGGTGGTCTTGATTTCTACTGGCAGCTTTAAGAAATTGGCAGAAGCAGTAGAGGCCACAATGTAGCAATGGGGGAGATGATATTCCCATGCAGGAGTCCAAGAGTGTAGGCTAGGAGGTTTATTTCCAGCTGAGACTTTAGCTTGAAGAGGGGTTTGTATGTTGGAGGAAGGGCTTATTGTTTTGTATTATCAGTGGCAACAACAGATATACTTGATTCTACAGGCAGAGGAGTGAAACAATTAGCACTGTATAGTAGAAATGTACAGATTACTCATTGCAACATTGGAAGATGGGGCTCCTATTACACTGTGGATGGCTAAGAATTAGACAAGCAGCTCCTCTTGCTCAGATGGAGAAGTAGTGCACTTACAACCTTTGAGGATAGTAACAAGCAATGTGACTAGCCTTTCCACACCATGCATAGCAGGGGAGTAGAAGACTGCTGAACTGGAGCAGGATGAATTGCACTTTCTTGCAGAGTATCCTGAAAACAAAAGAGAACTGGAGAGTGCTGAGTACATTGCAGTCCATGTTTCAACTCCATCAGCTGCCACTGCTCACATGCCACCTTGTACCAGGTGGCAACATGTTCATCATGAGGATGCCCCTGTCACAACCCATTCTCAGACCTCCCTACCCTTCTCCCTAACCTTTCATGCAGCTCTGACATGTACTGCTCCTCTAGCCAACTCCTCTACCCTCTAATTGTACTACTTTGGCTACTCCTAAACTTCTCTGGCAAGCCCTGGCACTTTTCTTGTGGGCCCCATTACCTTTGATGACTACCACGGGCTTTGGCACCCCACTCTTCAACTTCCTCCAGGGCCACATCATCTCTCAGGGATTCCCTGCAGGCTCTGTGGCCTTTCCAATTTTTCCCATGGGCTCCATTGGTGGCCTAGTGTAAGGGTGACCTCTGGAGGCTATGGCTGACTCACACAACTGGCAGAGGGAGATCCAAAGTCTATTCAGTATCTACAAGAAGTTCTAGAGTGCTAGCTACTCACCTGGCAGAGGGAGATCCAAAGAGAACAAGTCTAAGGATTCCCAATGCCAGTGTTTGGAAAATTGACTCTAGAGCTTCTGAGACTAACAGTCCCAAACCCACTAACTCTGGAATCTGACCATTCATCTTAATCTGCCTCAATCTCCAAACTCACTATGCACAGCCTCCTGCAAATATAACAAGCAGATAGCTCTTGATTGAAAGTACTTGTGACATGAAGATGGGAGGACAAAGTTGAAAGGCAGGTCTAGAGTGAAGGAAACAATCAAGGGGTCTGGTATGAGCAGTCCCCTGACAGTTTCAAGCCCAGCTCCTCATCACCCAACTCCCCTCATCAACTCCAATTGTGCTTGGACTCCCATGGATGCAAGAGGCCAACTCTGACATTGACTGGAAGGACCTCACCATGCAATTTCCCAGCTCTGAAGTGAGTCTAGCAGCCACCATCCCCCTCTGCCTCTAGTCTATCTCAGATTCTGACATATCTGACCCTGGCGCCAGCACCTCTGGAGCAACCCAAAGTCCCCCAACCTCCCATGGCAACTCAGAAGGTGAAGAAAATGCAACTCCACCATGGTCTCCCTTGATCAAATCATGACAGCTGCCCCCCAACATACTCTGGAATCAATACAAAGGCTTGTGGTACTCTGACCAGCAACACTCAACTCCTCTGAACAACTCCACCACCACTACAGAATCAACTGCTGCTGCCCTGTCACTCACTCCTGTCGACTCCAGAGGCCTCAACATTAAAATCATTGGCACCGTCCCCTTTGCACACATCTTACAAGATGGCACTTCCACCTTCCAGTTACAAACCATGCCAGCCCTCCCCAAGGAACACCTCCACACAGAAACTACCCCACCACAGTGCAAAATGGAGGAGCAGATCCTATCTGAAGTAGTTCTCCTGGAGTATCATGAATTTGCTAATGTGTTCTCTAAAGGGAGTGCCAAAGAACTTCTCCCGCATTGTTTCTACAACCACAAAATTGACCTTGACAAAGGTGCCTTGCCCCCATTTGGCAAGATCTACAACATGTCCAAGGTCAAGCTCCGAGCCCTGAAGGAGTACCTCAACAACATGCTTGGCAAAGGTTTCATATGCCCCTCAATCTCTGCTGCCAGCACTCCAGTCCTGTTTGCCAAGAAGAAGGATGGATCACTCTGCCTCTGTGTAGATTACCAGGAACTCAACAAAGTTACCAAAAAGAACCAGTATCCTCTCCCCCTGATCAGAGATCTTGTTGATTGCCTCTGCAGTGCCAAGATCTACACAAAGGTAGACCTCCACTCCGGCTACAACAACATCCAGTTTGCTCCAGGACATGAATGGAAAACTGCCTTCTGCACCTGCTATGGCCTCTTTGAGTACCTAGTAATGCCCTTCAGAATGACTAACTCCTCTGCCACTTTCCACTATTTCATGAACAACATCTTCCATGACATAAACAATGTCTTTGTTATTGTGTACCTGGACAACATTCTGATCTACTCAAACTTGCTGGAGGAGCACCCAGAGCATGTCCGCCATGTCTTAGAATAACTCTGGGAGTATCACCTCCATGCCAAACCTGAGAAATGCTCCTTCCACATGAGGGAGGTCAGATACCTCAGAGTCATTGTCACTCCTGATAGTGTACAAATGGATCCCACCAAGGTTGAAGCCATACTCAACTGGCCCTGGCCACAGAATGTCAAGGAGGTACAGTTGTTCCTGGGGTTTGCTAACTTTTATTGCTGATTCATTGATAACTACTCTGGAATCACCAAACCCCTCAATTGACTTATGTAGAAAGACACCTCCTGGGACTGGGACAGCAAATGCTAGAGTGTATTCCTCCTCCTCAAAAAGGCCTTCACCTCTGCTCCAGTTCTCCACCATTTTGACCCCTCCCTGCTGATCATGCTCAAATGCAATGCCTCTGACTACGCCATTGCTGGGATACTCTCCTAGTTGGATTCTGAAGGCAAGGACCTTCACCCCATTGCCTTCTATACCTGTTCAATGATCCCCATGGAGCTCAAATACAACATCTACAACAAAGAGCTTCTCACAATTGTTGAAGCCTTTCATCAGTGGTGGGCCTACCTTGAGGGATCTCTGCACCATGTTCAAGTCTACTCCAACCACAACAACTTGCAGTACTTCATGACCACAAAGCAACTCAGCCAATGCCAAGCTCAATGGTCTGAAACCCTCTCAGGGTATGACTTTACCATCCACTACCACCCCAGATGCCTCAGCACAAAGCCTGATGCCCTCACTTGGAGGTCTGACATGTATCCAAAGAAGTCATTTGAAGCCAAACAGAATGTGTTCAACCATTGAGTGGTAATCCCCCCCAAACATCTACATGCCATGCTGATTTTAAATGAAGAAGGAATCCTCCATCAAATCAGAAACTCACTCCCAGACTCCTTCTTCACCCAGCACAATCCCCACAACCACTCTGCTGATGAGTCAAACACCAAAAACCCCTTTATGCTGTCTCTAGACCACTGCTTCCTGCTCTGGAGTGGACAAATCTATGCTCTGGACCACAAGTCCATTTGCCTCAACATACTCTGGCAACACCATGACTACAAGCTCCGTGGACACTCAGGAATTTGTAAGACCCTTCAGCTCATCTTCTGGATTGACTTTTGGCCAGGAATAAAGAAGGATGTCATGCACTATATAAGGGCCTGTGAATCCTGTCTCTGGGCCAAGGTACTCTGCCACCACCCTCACAGATTATTGAAACCCCTCCCCATTGGCCAGCACCCCTGGTCCTCAATTTCAATAGATCACATTGTTGAACTCCCCGATTCCAAAGGATTCAATGCAATCCTTGTTGTTGTCTGTCACCTCACCAAGCAAGCCCTTTTCATTCCTTGCCACACCACCAACAATGCTCCAAAGTTTGCCAAACTATTCCTCAAACATGTATTCTCCAAGCATGGACTTCCAGACAACATCATCTCTGACCACAAACCTCTGTTTGTGTCCCATTTCTGGCAATCATTGTGCAAGGCACTCAAAATAAAAACCAATCTCTCCACCACCTATCATCCAGAGACCAATGGATAGACAGAACAAGTAAACCAGATGTTGGAACAATACCTCCGCCTCTACGTTAACTATTTACAGAATGACTGGTGTGCAGAACTGCTCCTCACTAAGTTTACCTACAACAATATGCCTCACTCTGCCACCAGAGTTTCCTCCTTCTATGCCAACAAGAGCTACAACTCCTGACTCATGCTATCCCTCAAGGATATCCCCTCCCATGTTGCCCACAAAGTTGCCAAGAACCTCCAGTCCCTTCACCAGTTCCTCCAGAACAAAATCAGCACAACCAACCAAGCCTACTCCAAACATGCTGATGCCCGATGCAATCCCACTCCTTACTGGCCCCCCAGGACTTTGGTTTGGCTTGATCAACAAAACCTCAAGACCTGGAGGCCCTCCATCAAGCTAGACCATAAACGTCTCAGCCCTTTCAAAGTCCTCCAGAAGATCTCCATGCATGCCTACAAGCTTGACCTACCCCTGGGCCTGAAGGGCCTCCACCCTGTGTTCCACATACGACTCCTCAAAGAACATGCTCTGGACTCCTTCTCTGGGCAATACCACTGCCAACTACCCCCCGTTAAAGTCAAGGATGAATACCACTACAAGGTTGACCAAATCCTTGACTCCTGCATGGTCTGCAGCCAACCCCAGTACTTGGTTCACTGGAAGGGCTATGGACCCAAGGATAATACCTGGGAACTCCAAAAAAAACCTTGACAGAGCCCCTGACAAACTCCAGGACTTCTATTGCTGACACCCCTCCAAGCTCTGGGGCTTCTGGGACTAGTTGACACAGATGGCATCAGTGGGCAAAACTCCTGCCTCTGGATTCATCTGGGATCCAACTCCCGTGAGTAACCCCCTACATGTTTCACTCATTCTCCTCACATTTCCAAAATCTCTCACACCTGCCAGAAATGCCAAAAGATAAAATACTCAGTATGAACAGGTCTTCTAAAAAGTACATGATTTTACAAAAGAAAGGAAGGAAAACAGGTCCGGCACAGAATACAAAGTCCAAGAAAATTCCCCCTCACTCCCCCTCCTCCAGGAACTCCCACACTCTACTCCTGACAAGATCCACCTCTATTTGCACAATGACAATGGCTAGGACCTCTGGCTGCCCTGGAAGTGGCTCTCCCATATTGGTTGCCACCTCCTACCATGCCCTGGGGTCCACTGCACTCCTCCACCAATGCTCCACCAACAACCGCCCCACTCTAGTGGAAGCTCCCCAGGCATCCATGCCAGCCCATCTTGCATCAAAGCAAAAGCAGCTGATGCTCTGTCAAGGAGGACATGGTGCTGCCAGACCAGGTCTAGATAACTCAGTGTTAGCAGGACAAAATGGAAGAGAAGTGGGTAAACTCATGCATTACTCCCTGATACTCCAAGGCCACCTTGTTGGCCAACCATTCCTTGCGCCGCCTCTTTGCCTCTGCTCTGACCCCTTCAGCTTCCACAGCCCCTCACTGTATCTCCACCCTCTGCTCCACCTGTGCCTCCAATGGCCCCATCCATGCCCGCAACTTCTTGAGCTGTGAGAATTGTTCCATGGCAGTCCCTACAGCAACACTCTTGTCGCTCTGCACTGTGTCCCTCTCCCTCTGAGCCTTGTCCTGCTCCCTCTGGACCCCATCCCTCTCTTCCCCAATCCTCCAGGCCTCCTCCTTGCAGGTGGCCAACAATTGCTCCAACCCCTCCACCCAACATCGCAGAAAGCCCTCAGTGGCTGACTCCCACCTGGCATCACCTGTGCTTGTAGAACCCTCTCCACCTCCAGAACAATGTGAATGATCCCTGCCCCTAGGCTGGGCCTTGCAGAATGCCCCAGGGCAACAGGAACTGAACAACTAGTAGGTCCCAATCCCCTCATATGCAAAGAATCCCCAGAGGAACCCACCACTGCTGAGGACAGCTCTGCTGAGCTCAATTAGCAATTGCAGAGCAAGAAAAAACATCACACTCATGACAATGGGCCATCACCTCCATCTTCCTATGATTCCACTACTGTTCAAACTCCTGCTGACAATGCTCATACTCTGCCCAGATGGCCACATAATTGTCACTAGAAGGGGGTGGGGTTGGCAATGGAGAACATGATGATGGCATGGCAGAAGACATGGCAAAAGTTTGGGAACCCTGGGGTACATCTGACTTAGGAAGAGCCCCCTGACAAACAGCGGCCATGCTTTGACTTTGTTTCCCCATGCTGCTGCCACTTGCTGCAGTTTGATCAATATTACTTGGCTTTGATTTCCATGCCCCACCAATCCCCAACCTGTGCCCCACATCTCAAGGGTCTCAACACTGAAGGGGGGGTGATGTCATGACCTGCTCCCTAGACCCCTGACATTGTTCCCAGCCCACTTGCTTCCCCAGAATCCTCCCCAGTGCCCCAACAAACCCCCCAACCCTTGTACACCCTCCACATCCACTCCAGGTAATTCCAATGCTTCTCTGGCAAACCCTGATGGCCCCCTGGCCCACTCCAACACCTTCTCTGCAGCCATCAACACTTCCCCTGACTGTCCTGAGCCCTGAGAACCCTCCATTCCTGACTCCATTGTATATCACCAGCTCATCACCCTGGTTCACCCAACCTACTCCAGAGTACCACAACAACCTTGAGATGATCCACATTCTCAGCTGATCCCATCAGAATATCACCACAGTCTGCCCCCTAATTACAACCAACACCCATTGACTCCACACGGCTCCACCAAGACCTACTGCCACACCTACTATCTCCCAGAGCTCTCCAGTAGTCAGTATATAAGTTGTAGAGTAGCTCCTTGTACACTAGTCTTGATATTACCTATTGCTTAATGTTACCTCTGGTCTGATTGTTTCTGTCTTGTGTTTGTGTTCCATGTTACATTTCCTCTTCTCTCAGTCTCCCAGTCTTGTCTTGTCTCTATCTCTATCATTGTTCTTGTTATTGTTTTGTATCTCTGCTTGAATCTATTTTTGTTCTTGTCTCAATCTTGTCTCAACTCCATTTTGCTCCATTCAACTCTGTCTTGTCTTGTTTGATGCTGTTTCCATTATTGTGTCCAATTTCTCTCAACCTTACACCCTTACAAACTCCATGCTTACAATTACAACCCCTGAACATTTGTTAAACCAACTCCGGACCTCACTGCTCACTCAGTTCTGAAAGCTATCAACCTCTATGGATCTTCCATCAAACTCTGGCTCTGCTCCCATCACTTGCATAGCCCCTGCTTACTCTGTGCCTACAATACTTGCTTCTGGACTTGTACCTGATGCCCTGTCAAGTCTGCTCCTTCTCCTGCAACTTGTCCTAGACTCTTCTGGACCACCCTGGACTTGTTCAGATCACTCCCCATTGCCTATTCTCCCAAGTCCCCCACATTTAGGACCTCTCCAAGTGCCCAGTTATCAGTGCAGGGAATCATGTTTGCCTAGTAAGGATTTACCCAGTGTAGCTGAGCCCTTGTGGTCAGCAGAACCTGACACTATTCATATGGGACCCTCTGGTTTGTCTCCTTTGTTCCAAGCCTGCCTTTCATCTTTGTCCTCCCATCCTCTGGTGACAAATACCTTCAACTAAGTGCTATCTTTTGGTTATGTTTTCATGTAGTCACATCCCATGAGTCCAGAGATCAAGGCCATTTATAGTGGATTTCCATTTTTGGCACAATCTCCAGAGTTATGGCAATTTCTGGAGTTTGCACCATTGGATTAGAATTAGAAGTTGTCCTGAAGCATGACACCTGGCCAGGGAGCTCCTTAGACTTGTTCTCTTTGGATCTCCCTCTGCCAGGTGAGTAGTTATATCCATAGACTCTGTACACAAACTGAATAGACTTTGAATCTTTCTCTGCCAGTTGTGTGACTTAGCCATAGCCTCTAGAGATTGCTCTCATAGGTGGGGGCTAGATAGGGGTAATATGGGCCAGGGGAAAAGAATAGAGGGTTAGCTAGAGCTGGGGGGTGCCAAGTGGTTCTCAGGACCTCTGGCAGCCCTCTGAGTCCAGGGAGTGCAGAGGAGTAGGACTCTTTGGCAGAGTAGGAGGAGGAGTGTCTCTAGCTTGGGAGTACTCCCTCACTAATGGAAGGGGCATAAGGGATTTCCAGCAGTCTCCAGATGGGTGCAGGGCTACTGTGGAGGGAAAGACAAGTATTATGGGAGTTCAGCATGCAGGGCCAGATAGTGGGCATGCAGCAAGGCTATTCAAAGAGAGCTTGACTAGTCCAGGAGCTACACAAGGCTCCAGGCTTGATTATGGGGGCAAAGTCAAGGCCAGAAGTGGAAAGGAGGATAGGAAGAGACAAGACAAGACAGATGGGATGAGACAAGAAAGAGTAGAGATTGAGATTGGAGAGATAAAACAAAGGTTTTGGAGCAACAGGATAGAAGAAAGACACAAACATAGGTAATATCAAGACTGCTGTAATGGACACTACTCTATAGCTTAAATACTGCTTAGGAAACCTCCTCTGGGGCCCTCCAGGGTCAAGCATGGGGCTTGGCAAGCCTGCATGAAGTGGGTAGTTGGTTGGTCCTGGTGCATCAGGCAATCACAGTGATGCATTGATGTGAGTCATTGATGAGGATACAGTGGGGGGAGCTTGTGGGGGAAGACAGGAGGCATAGGCCCATGGTGAGTACCTAAGCAGTGATGGAGGCTCCAGGGGAAGTTGAAGAGTGGGTGCCAGGGCCCATGGTTAGATGTCAAAGGTGGGGGGAAGCTCTGGAGTTTGCCAGGGAAGTTCAGGGTTTGCCAGGGTGGGTGCTGGGGGTTGACAAGGAAGGAGGGAGTCAAGCAGGGAGGTGGTACACATTGAGGCTACTGGGATTGGGGAGGTCTGGGAATGAGTCATGACAACATGCAAAGGTTAGTGGAGGAGCACAGAAAGGAGCAATATGAGATGGTGGAAACAAAAGAGTTGCACCTGCATGCAGGGCAGCCAGAATATGAAAAGGAGCAGGAGGATGCTAGGTGCATTGTAGTTCATGCTTCAGTTCCATCAGCTGCCACTGCTCATGTGCTACTTTGTACCATGTGTCAATGCACTTGTCATCAGGGTGCCCCTCAGCCATGCTGTCAATACAATCAATGAGAGAGGGGTGAATAGTCATTCAAATATATTATATTGTGCTATAGAATGCTGTAACATATGAACTAGCTTATATAAGGTGTGATCCTTCACAGCAAGGTTCATCTTTACAGTAAGCTAAACACACTACATTCAAATCTGTCAGTCAGCTTACTAGCTTACTACTGATATCAGGAATCAATCTGTTTTAGCATTGTTTTTGCACACTTTCCCACCTCACCCTTAGTTTTATTTTTGATATTAGCTTATTTTTTGGACCCCTAATTCAGTTCCCTTCACATCTTAGGCCTTATATTAGTATACAGTGAATTATTCCCTGCTTATCACTTCAGCAGAAAATCAAGAAAGGCAGCCATTTTTCAGCAGTCAACAATACTAAAACCAATCTCCAATTAAACACAAATCAAAGACTCCATGTAATGAGCTACTAATCTGGGGTCCTAGTTTATCCCTGACTCTCTTACATAAGTAACAAGAGAGGGTTATGTCCAGTCAAAATCTGACCTGCCTGCCAACAATCTTCCCTGGTCATGTATATATTATTAGAAAATACACAATCAATTTCAGCTGAAGAAAAACAAGTTTTGAGTTGAGGAGATCTAGAGAGAAGTCAAGGCAGAGGGGGATGCCAGCTACCAAGCATGCATTGGGGCTAGGGAATCACA
>JABFYK010000372.1:0-12467 GCA_018849495.1 Termitomyces sp. T123_Mx157
CTATACTTATACATATACACTAATCATACTTGTACCTAGATCAACTACTTACACATTGTGTCTAGGTACATACAATCCAGTCTCGTTTATACGTCTCTGGGGATCAACTACTTACACATTGTGTCTAGATACTGATTACATCAGTATACCAACTAGGATTCCAACAAAGGAGGGACTAAGTAACCCTTCTAGCCCACTGTGTCCGAGATCTAGTACCCTCTCGGGCTACAGCTCATGGCTGAAACTACAGAGTTTGACAAGAGTCTGATATAATAATGTACCAATTGCAGGTGACACGACAGATATGATCAATTTCTTACACATAGTATGTGATATCTATTGACAATGGACAGTTCAAGGATATATATACATTCATGACATTTCCAGATTTGACCCTTCAAGCTTCAAAGTTCAGAATTCTTGGGCATAGTCGATGAGTTCGCTCGCAGTACACAGGACCTACGGATCCGTGCATCAAAAATCGTGCTATGGACTTTGCCAGTGCTAATGATCATCCAAATTTACCTCCCCTGGGTAGATGTTGGTACAATTGGCGTTGACGTTAGGGTTGTTTGCGCGGAGCGTAGCCAAGGTGATGTTAGCACTCATAGTGATATTGTTGCAGCTATCGCTTTCGGCTACAACCTGAACAGTGGAACAGTCTTGTCCTTCGAGACCCCAGGCAGAGAACCTATAGAAACATCTCGCGTCAGTCATGTCACGAAATTGGCATTACTACTAACCTGGCCGGCCCAAAGGTCTTTTCACTCAGCCGCAACAATGGGATTGTCGAGCGCGAGCTGGAAGCTATCGACAGGGGGGCTCGTACTAAGCTTCTTTCCTTGACAATGTTGAAGAAATATACTGACGTAGAAACATTCTGTGCCGCGGAAATATTGTCGCAGGTGTCTCAAGCACAACCGTATAGTTACGATTGCATACAGAATCATCCTTGACAGCGAGCGGGCTTGCATTTGCTGTGAGATAAACAAGAAAACTGGTCAGCATGACATCAAAGACGACGAGCAAGAAATTCTTGCGCACCCAAGTAGAGTCCTGCAGCAAGGAGAACAGAAAGGTAGACACGGGAAAACATAGTAGTAAAAGTGCTTCTGAGGTTGGAAGAGACGAATCTGCTGGATATTGTTCAAATTGCTTTGTACAATGGTTATACCTGGTCTATCCAAGCCAGCTTTTATACTCAACAGTCCGGCTCATACGGTCCTGCAGCTATGTCAGGTAAGCTCAGAAACAAGTGTAGTATTTTCTTCTGTGCGAGTGCTACCATTACCTTAGAAGCTATAGTCATCATACTTTCCCTATTTTGTATCTTGGCTTAACATAGGATGGAGTGGGTCGATGTGGTTGTAGTCATTCATCTATTGACGGTACCGCACGTTCGAGTTCCGGGAACAACCAATAGTAGGACTGTAAACCTGATTGCCTCTAGCGAATGATTACTGAACAGTAATTCCCGGTAGAGGCGCAGAGAAGAATTTGTACTATCACAATCATGGAAGTAGTACTTGATTAGACGGCGACTTTGCCTCACCGAGAGATGGATAAAACAGCCTCCATTGTGCGTCGATGCACATCGCAGTGTTCTACGCTCTGAGAGCGACTTCTAGTAGAAGCATATTTCTGATGTGGTCTTCGAAGTTCTGTATCACACGCCTGACATGAAGTCAGCAGCTCCATGCAAGTCCACAAAATCTGAGTTACATCATGGTCCTACTTTGATGAGAAATTTGACAGTATACCAGGCCTTTAGCACTTAGCATCGGTCCTGCCTTTTCGGCCAATGCCTACTGAATGATCTTGCCTTGTACAGCTAGGACAAAAGTGAAATGATGATCATTGATTTGATGATCATTGATTTGAAGGTACGAAGAAATAAGCGCCGTTTACAAACAAATGGGCAGATGGGGGGTCACGGCCGTGCCAAACATGTGATCACAACTGCATTTGTGCGAGGGTGAAACACTACTGGCACTGGAACCTGTTTCCATTGGAAAAATGGAAAAGGAAAGCTGTCATACCAATTGTTCAACAAAATTTTCCTCTGGAAAAAGGCTTTTCCCATTGTTTAGAGCCTTTTTCCATTGAAAATACATTGTTTGGAAATGACATAACAGGTTGCTTTTTCAGTATTTCCTCAGTATGCACTATTGGCTGCCAGCAAGCAAGAGCGCTCGAGTGCACAGAATGTCAATGATCTTTAGCAAACAATTTTGCTGCGTCGTTATTCTTCATATCCGTGGTAACCGTATAACGCATGTACATACCATGTAGATGAGCCTAGCCTCGTAATTACCCAAAAGCATATCAAATTGCTAAAAAGTCCAAGTCATTCCTAAGAAGTGATGGAAGATTTGAATCATAAAATCGTTATCGTACATCATGTAAGATACAGGGTGTCGGTTTGTGTGAATGGTAAGGGTACAAACGGTTAGATGAGGGTAGACGAGGGCTTGGTACTTGGACGATTGAAGTAAGTGTGAACAGAAATGAGAATCATTCACCTCCAAGGCAAGAAGATATTCACTATCTCAGCTTCAGAGGAAAGTGATGCCCTTTGATCTTGAGAAATCAACGAGGTTCTTCAATTGCTCGAGTGTCAAGAAAATCAAGATGGTTGTCGGCTGTAAACGAGTCCAAGCCGGTACCCATCCCTTGAACATGAACATCGGACCCTCGTTCTTGAGCGAGGTTCTGATAACGCCAAGCGTCGACTACAAAGATTTTCATCAGTTAATTTAAGTATTTTGGGAACGATATCGAGTGATGACAACAAAACGCACATTTGATCCAGGGCCAGAAGCGTTCATGATGCGACTCTGTGCGAGGGTGTGTTCAATCGAACGTAGACAGAGTGGATCATAATATGCAAACCTTGAGGACATCGGCAGGCGAACAAACGGTAGTAGCGACGGTTCCCTATCACGCATCAGTCTGGATAAGCTTCCTTAAATTTGGACGATCCGTTGATGAGACGTACGGCAGCAAAGCTTGCTGTGAAGTGGCAAATGATGTTGTCTTGGAATTTGCCGGTCTTTAAAAGCTCTGCCTTGAAGAAGTCGTAACTAGAAATTTGAGCTGTCAGATGACTGTGATCGTGAAGGAGAAATATGCATACGAGGCCAGCTGACTTGCGTTCATCAGGACCGCTCGGAACACGTTTGGGCCAACACCACGACCGAGGGACGAGAGACCTTCCTCACGGACCATCTAGAATGACAATCGACATATGGGTCAGTACACAGTACTTGGAAGAAAATTATATGCTGAGAACCATGACAGAACCCAATGCACAGATCAAGGTACGTCATGGGCACGCGACCCCCACAGGCACGATAACCCCTTTAAGAAGAGTGTGGAGACAGGACAACTCACTCTGAAGAGTGCGTCGAAGCAGTGTTTGTAGTTGAAGCGTTTCTCAGGTGGTTTGGCGAAGTCTCCTTGGAGACGGACCATGACAATTTCTGTGGGAGAGGTTGAAGGTTGGATCCGGACTCAAGAAAGGAGGTCGTACCTCCTGGGTTGCCAACAAAGCCAGCGATGCCTCCCGCTGAAAACGAGCTTGAGTTTCAAGATGCAGATATGAGAAGGGCAGAAGAACGCACCCATAGTACCAGCCATCGCAAGTTTCCAAGCAGGCGCATCCTTTCCAGCTCCTAATATCTTCTTGCTCTCGTCATATGCCCAGAAACGGCACATCGAATACGACATCTGGCGCAGCCAAGTTCCGGAAATTCCATCGAAGAGGCCTCGGGCACCTGTGATGATGTCAGTCACAATGGGGATACATTTGCTGTGCAGATCTGACATACCCGCAGTTCTATAAGTCTTCTTTATACTCTCTATCATTCGCTTGTCTCCTGAAGCTTGTAAACGGACTTTCGTAAGATCTAGAGGGCTAGGATATGGTCATCAGTCGGGTGTGTCAAAGATTAGTATGAGAAGCGTACTGGGTGATGGATGCAGCAATGGTGGCAGCAACACCTGCGATGTGGGCCATAGTCAGTTTCAAAACGTCATCTTCAAAGAGGACACAAACCTCCCAACCAGAATGGATGAGGCTTCTTGGGTACTGACGTTATTGTGGAGGTATTAGCAGGCTGTGCTGTAGGGGACGACATTGTAGGAGCCTAGAAAGAAGTCTAGAGGATGAAACCGGGACAATTCTAGATGGCTGGGTAGTGAAGAGACTCGTGGATCACCCGATTAGGTACCGGTATAAATGTCAGTATCACAGAAGACCTCGCTAGGGATGAAGATGATCCTAATTCCTGTGAATTTCGGTGGAAGCCTCCGGGCAGACGTACGAAAACGTCAACCTTTAGCTATACTGGTATAACTCGACAACTTGATTATCGCGTGAAAACTCGAAAGAAGGCAAAGAATAGGGAAAGATGTCAATTGAGACATTTTCAATGGGAAAAAGCAGGAAAAAGCACGGAACCAACCACGGCCCTGTGACCGCCGGGTACTCCATTCGCTCTACCCTACTACATCACACATATGTAAAGGTAAGTGATTCTCAATGTGTCGACTTCAAGTTTTATCGGTCACCGTGTTACCGCTGTGAGCTTCTTACGCCTCTTCCGTCTTAACCCGATGGCCTGAATGGGATATGCTCCCATGACTCATCTATTGGACAAGTTGGTACGTCTTGAATGCGGGTGGTGCCGGATAAAGTCCATAGGCACGATCCACGAATCTAGATTCGCGGATGGGTGGACTCGAAGATGAGCACCTTTCCCAAGATTTATAGCAAGCCCATAGGTCGTAATCATCTTCAAAGAAAATATGTTGCTAGAGCCCTACAAACTTGACGTTGTTGAAGCATAGATAACGAAAGTCGAAAATACATTTCGAAAGGTTCAATCTGATTGATGCTGTGGGTGCAGATAAGTACCTCGCTCATGTGGATCAGAGTAGTTCGAAACGGCATAAGAGCATAAGATGGTGACATGTCAAAGGCGAACAAGCTAGTTAGACTGAAAATTCCCTGGCGTACAGGCTATCATAAGTAACGGGGTCATGTGAGGTCGAAAAATCGTCGGGTGGTCCGTGCGTAGGCCTATCTCGTATAAAACCTAGTGCCCTCACACCCTAATTCCTTACCACTCTGGCCTTTTGGCTTAGATCAAGTGTAGTATCTGTTCTTAATAGTTTAACCACTATTATGGAGGCACCGCCTCCATTATTGGTTATCTAATTTTTGCCGCCCTTGTCCTCTGTGCTCTGCTTGCAACACGGGGGCGTGATGACCTCGCCGCTGCACTACTGGCTTGTGTCGTCGAGGGATTGCCTTTCTTTCTTTTTGCTGTTTGAATTTCCAGTACGCGCAACAGCGTTGTATTGGACATCAGCAAATGGACTGAAATTTTGTGCTTGTTCTTTCTTGTACTTTGTACATCACACATGGATATGCTCTGTTTACATTTTTAGTACCACACGGTTTATAAATCTCATTTAATCTTTTGTTTCAGCGAAGGTCAATACACATGGATATGATCTGGTCACATTTCATGTATCACCATTTTTGATTTTCATGCAATGTTTTGTTTCAATGGAGATCGATAATTGTAAGAGGATCAAAACTGAAAGTATCTTAGCTATTGGGCCGATCTACATTACCTCCATGTTTAGTTCGAATGAGTACTATAAAGAGAAAACTTCCATTTTGAGCATTTAAAACCATCACTTCAGTAAGTTGTCAAGATATTTATTTATATGGCACCATCACTGATCCCACTTCTTCACCACGTTCAACAGCACTCATTACATATCTGCCAGTGATCAACGTTTCAGCCATGCAGAAGCAGCCTAACCCGCCTAAGAGAAAGCTTATCTGATTGTCTCTATTTATCGACAACTCTCTTTTAGTGCCCCACGAAACAATCACTTATCATGATCTTTTTCGTCGATACCTGACACCGAGTCCCTCTTCCTACCCCTCTTTATAACCTTGATAGTGCTTCCGCCGGGCCATAGATCCCAATTAGAAAATTTATCAGCTACCGCGATGTCTATACCGCCGAAAGTACTACATCAAAATGGACATACGACCGAGATCACAAAACACAAGCAATCGACTGTCTGTTCTGCCTTGTTTCGAAAGATATCTTTGTTTTTATGCGCAATAGTGGCAATATATTGTGCGCTAGTACTACTTTTGATGACCCCATGGGCACAAACTCAGTACGTTGTTCATCACCTGCCTTCTCGTACTGACGCTGAAACGGATTAGTGTGGTTTATGCGCATCGATTTGATATTTCTGGAGCTACGCCATCGGGTTTCATCCATCCTCAGGACTATGGTCTCGCTCGTGAGTGACGACATCAGATGCCTCTAATTTCGACGTGAACTGAGGGATTCATTCTAGCTGGTAAGACGATCAATCTTCGTCTCCGCGCGCCAGATGGCACATCCCTCGGCGCCTGGTTTATTCTCTCCGAACCGGTCTATCGTTCACAATTATCTCCTCCTGAACACCACGGCGACGAAAAGGCTTTAATCCGACGTGCTCTCTCAGAGTCCCCTACACTCCTTTTCCTGCATGGTAACAGCGGCACGCGCGCTTTACCCTCTCGCATAACCATCTACACCTCCTTGACTTCTCGCCTTTCCGTAAACGTCCTCGCGCTCGATTATCGTGGTTTCGGTGATTCTGAGGGCCAACCGACTGTACCTGGAGTTGCAATGGATGCTCGTACAGCTTGGGATTGGCTTACGGTCGATATGGGTGCCAAGAGAGAGGATATTGTCATTGTGGGGCATAGCCTCGGGACTGCCATCGCGGGACTGCTGACTGCGCAGCTCGGGACGGAAGGCGTGAACGTGAAGGGCGTCGCGTTACTTGCGGTGAGTACATATCTTCCTTTTGTCATACAACTCGACTCAAGTTTCGCCTAGCCCTTCTCGTCAATCAAACTTCTTATGGACCAATATGCGATTCTGGGTGTTCCACTACTCAAGCCTCTTGCGAAACTTCCATTCGTGCCGCGTAGGTGTTTATCAACATACTATACTCTTCACGAATGATCTATCTATAATCCACAGGCCTTCTTGCTGAGACTATTGCGCATAACTTCGACACCCTTTCTCAAATCCCCAACATCACAGCTCCTGTATTCATCGCTCATGGCCTCGACGACTTCGACATTCCCCACACGCACGCCGATATCCTCTTCAATGCATTCCTAGAGCCATACCTCCCTTCATCTATCGACTCGTCCACGCACTCCGCCGCCCTCGTACTCTCAGACACCACCAATTTGACGAAGCTTCATGATTCCCACGTGGATTGGGACACGTTGACGGCTGCGCAGGCCACGAGGGCCGTTCACCGCGAGAGAATCGTTAAGCGCACAGAGGTGCCGCACTTTGGTGTCTTGCAGGAATTCGAGGCACCGAAGATGGCAGTTAATGATGATTTGATGGGTAGACGTATTGCTCTGCTGAAGACACAATATGGGGGTCACCATGTTGGGCGAATGGAAGGCGTGCAGGATGTGTTTGGAAGGATGTTTGGACTCATACCATAGATCTCGTCCGCTTGACGCGTTGATTTATTGCAAAGCCTCTCCGTGTATCGTTTAATAGCGGTGTTAGCTATTGTAGATCGTGTACCTTGGGGTTAATTCAAGGAATCATAATGTGTATCGTGAGAGCTTTGGAGAGACTCAGTGCGTACAGAAATTCAAGTTGACACATATAATCTCAAGCCCGTCTCTTTTTTGCACTTGGGCTGACAAAGAGTTCAATCAAGGTCATGCGGAAGTCAGAGTCGACATTCCGATTTACCGTCGAGGATGGGTGTCAAAGATGTATAACAACAAGTGGGGGATGATAATGACATGACAAGACGTGAACAAAGCGTGATATAAACATGACGAAAGACAATGTGATGAGTCCGAGAGAATGGGGTGAGATAAATAAGGAGAACCAAGAAGGAAACAGATTCGAAACTAGGCTCTAATAATCGCCATTGGCATAGCTCTTAGCGAGTCCACGGCCCATGCCTTTGCCTACAGGGACTCCGTATAAGAACGAGCTCCCACCTCCCCAGCCACATACCGCACCTAGTACCTCCTCTTCCTTGATGAAATCAAATTCTTCTTCGTCCTCATCATCGCTTTCATACCATTCGCTCTCACCCTTCTCTTCCAGGATCACGCCAAGCCCAAGTCTCGCACTCGCGTTGGAGCTGGAGCCGGAGTGCGAGCGACGATGAACGATGGGGGGATGTTCGTAGGTCCGTGGTGAGGTTGTGGGTTTAGCGCCGGGAGCCTCAGATAGTACAGGGAGGAGCTTGTATTGTGTGGTAACCTTCGAGTTGGTTGTTTTATTTGTCGAGGAAGACGGTATCGGCGGAGGAGGAGCAGGTCGAGTCGCCCGGGGCACTTTGATGATCCTTGCCACGTAAGAAGGCTTCGGAGGAAGAGCGAGGGAATCACGCGTGTTCGTGATCTTCTTTTTACGTGGGATTCTTTGGGGTGAGTGAGAGATAGACTTATCCTCAGACTTCGTAATGTGGACATTGAGCAAAAACCTCGTTGGTGAAAGAGGCGAAAAGTCGGGCTTGATAAGGTCGTCCTCGCTGCTCGTCTTTCCACAGGAAGACAGGGAAGGTTCAGATCCGGACTCTGAATCATTCTCTTCAGTCTGCGGGAAAATCAGGCGAACAGGTACATCCTCGCCGAGGGTTCGACGAAGGCGATCCAGCTTGCGTCGGCGAGCTGCTGTACGGCTTGGGATCATGAATGAAGGGGTAGGGGGTGAAGAGCCCGGGAAGTTTGGTTCCGGACTCACACTTCTACAGGGGCTGGAAGACGGAGAACCATCGAGAGGAGCCGAACGCTTATGACGGGTGGGTGTACTCCTATTCAAGGCTGTAGGTATAGGTACAGGTATCAAAGAGGGCGTTAGAGGTGATGCAGGTATGCTCTCAAGCGACGTTCCAAGAGCGAGCTTCAGCTTGAGAGGCTTTCGTCCTGGCCAAGCGTCTTGCAACGATGTCAATGGCAGAGGTTTCTGTTTGCGGCCGACGGAGGACAAAGTAAACACAGAGGTAGCGGAGGTCGAGGTCGATGTCGAGGTATGGGAAGTAGATGTAAAGGTAGTGGAGCACGACGAACTGGAGTCAATAGTGTCTATTGAAGTGCGATAGATTGATCGCGGACTGGGTATGAACACATCGTCATTTCCTGCTAAGTAATATCAGCACTTGGACATTGAGGCAGATTGTGAAGAGTTAAGCAGAACAAATAGAAAGTTGGGAGGGCATCAAGGAGACCAACCAACCTTCGACCTCAAAATCGACGACACGAGGTGTAGCACCGAGTACGCGAGCGATCTTCTTGGATGAACGCAAAAGACGTGCGCGTTCAGCAGAACTTAGAGCATTGGTCGTCGGTGGAGGGGCTGGGAACACAACAGCCTTTGGGGGCGCGTAGTCGTCATAGTCGTGAAAGTTATCGTACAGAGACTGCATCGGATATAGCAGAAGAACGGGATAGAGCAATACAACAATCAGAAGGGCGCAACCGGTGGGCCCAAGCTAATGAGGGGACAAGAGCGCGGCGCCATATGTAGGACGAGGCTATTTACATATGTGCTCGAACAAAAAGGGCGTCCCTTCGGTAAAGGTGGGTTCGATCAGCTGGTTACTTCCTTCCTCTTCCTGGACACGAAGCTATTGTTCTGTCCCAATTCATGACTCGGCTACAGGTGCCGAAGGCGGACGCTTCTGGGTATGTTACTTATTGTGAAAGCCATGATGGAAGGAGACAATAGAAACAGGTACCGCCCGACACTTTCCGCAATCACACATCACGCGATCGAACAATTTTGTCCTCGACATTCAGCAGCCCTTATACAGTACATTCGAGATACACAGTAAGTCTTTCTCGACAAGCGTCTGACTGAGCATTGTCTATCATATGTCATTTGTAACAAAAACAAGCCTGAAGCATCCCGCATACTTGTCCGATAGCCTCTTCGCGAAATGGCATCGTGTACATTACAGTCTTGGTATAGATTTGAAAAGGAACTTACGTTCGGCGACGCGACCTTTCGGTGACTACAAGTACAACGTCAGAACCGCGGGCACATGCTTCTTGTTGTGGCTGCAGCCGTAGCATACCACCTCCAAGACACCATGCAACGAAAATCTCCAGGTGGCACCGATGTGAACTCGTCTGGAAGGACTTGAAGATCCGGAGGTATCCACGTATATACAACCAAGCTTCGGCCAACGTTTGACACAGCGAAATGGCATCGTGTACATTACAGTCTTGGTATAGATTTGAAAAGGAACTTACGTTCGGCGACGCGACCTTTCGGTGACTACAAGTACAACGTCAGAACCGCGGGCACATGCTTCTTGTTGTGGCTGCAGCCGTAGCATACCACCTCCAAGACACCATGCAACGAAAATCTCCAGGTGGCACCGATGTGAACTCGTCTGGAAGGACTTGAAGATCCGGAGGTATCCACGTATATACAACCAAGCTTCGGCCAACGTTTGACACTCAGCATGGAGGTCTGTCACTCCAAATTGGCTTTTGCGATACCATAGGCTGTGTTGCGGGACATGAAGAAGTGCTTTAACGCGTTGTTATGTTGCAGGAAAGCGAGGTGCTTCCGGAGCATAGATTGAAATTGCTTCTGGCTCGCGTCTCTTTGCCTCGTGGAAGTCACGATGGGGTTGGAAAGAATTGAGTGGGCGCTTCGACATTAGGATCATTCAAGGAGCTCGGCGTCAAAATCCTAGATCTTGTGTCTTGCTCCCTCGCCCTTAACATTGCAAGCAGAGAAACTAGAAGAGATGAGAGCGAGTATGCACTTACCATGTACACTTCCACCAACCTTGATAGTCATCAATCTGAATTGTCGTTGGCGTCAACAGTACGAGGGTGGGGACAGGCGTTGGTCGTGATGAATGCCTGATAGAATCTATTTTCTATCACAGGAAGAGACAATATATGTTGTCGCATAAGTGAGTTGATGAGGATGCACTTCAGGAGATCGTGTAGGATTCTGGAGAAACATCTGTTAAAGACAGGTTAAGTGATTCCAACAAGTATTTCTCCAGAATCCTACACGATCTCCCGAAGTGATGGCCAGAATCAAAGTTCAATCAGCGCGACGACGAGGTATTGAGAAAACAAAGGAGCATACCCAACTGCCTGCTGAATCCAAAACTTCGAAGCAACTAAGAGCTCGAATTTAAGCAATATTCTTGAGGTAACGTCAAGAGGCTCAGATATCAATGGAGTACAAAGGTGCCATGCTTTCTCTTTGATGAGATACTCGTTATGGAGATGAAGAAATTCTTACAAGGCGACAAAGCACGCTATTCAGTTTCGAAAGAGGGCTTGATGGTAACAAAGGTAAAGTACCAATAATCGATGAAGTCGACATGCGGACCAAGTGAACTAGGGCAGGGGGGGTAAAGTAATTCAGATCGCCTTGTTTCGGTTCGTTGACTCTTCCGGGGACGACGGCTCTCGAACAGCGAAGGCAAGGAACCTAAACTCAAACACATTTTATCCTTCCTTGTTCGCGTTCCTCGACCACTCCTACATCGTGTAGGTCCATAACATGCCATTAATGTACTTTGACGTCCGAGAAGCGTCGCAGCGGCCTGGAGCCGCCTTGTTTAAGCAATATATAATGGTTGTATATGATTGCGCGGTAGTTCTGCGAGTCGAGTAAGCAGGTCAGATATCTGGCGGATGATTACAGAAATGTTCTCAGCATCCTTGATTACACGAGAAGTAACATGCATGTTGCGATGGAACATTTCTCAACTGCTACTCTCGCGGCGGCTCCTTTTCAGACGCAATGAATAAATTTGAATGAAATTTTAGAGCATCCAACTCACTTCTTATGGATGAGCCATCACCATTCTCCTTCACCCACACGTTCTCCCGAAGCTCGATTACTGCTCGAGGAGTACATTACCCCCCGCTCCATACAGCGTAAAAACGCGTTTGAATCAATCCTGGTCCCGTATTCCTGATCGTACAATATCAACGGCAATACGGGCGTCGAAGACATCACAAAGCCGAGGGTTTGAGTGAGTTTATTTCCTGAAGGTTAGGTATCGAAATGGCTTTCAGGAGCATCTTTGATCACACGTTGAAGGCATTTGATCATCAGATCCTCGAAGGTACGTTCGTTCTCGAGTATCTTTTGAAATTCCATGTTGCTGGTTCGAGAACGTCGGACGGCGTCCCAACCACGCGAGATCTTCACTCGTGCGCACCTGACATTCAACCTTTGCTGCCCCCAGCACGGCTTCTCTCCATTAGTGAATCGACCTGATTCCAGTCCTGAGCCCCTGCAAAAGGATGTATTTATCATCAGTTGCCGTCAAGCATACGGCCCAGCTCGAGTGCAAGTATCAATGCAGGTATGTGCATTGTGAAGATGATTTGCAGGGAATTTGAG
>JABFYK010000374.1:0-12418 GCA_018849495.1 Termitomyces sp. T123_Mx157
AGAGACTGAGGGTGAGCAGACAATTACTTATAGACTCTGAACTATTACTCATGCATACTATAGATTTACTTACACACTCTGTGTTATCTAGGTATGTGGAATACAGTTAATTATACAGAGAGACTGAGGATTTACTTACATACTCTGTGTTATCTAGGGTTTGACTTCCAACAGTTTGAAAGGTTTTTCTGAGCTGAGTTCTCTTCCCTTGACTCTGCTAAGACTGTGGCTCTTTGTCTTTGAGATCAAGACCAGTATAGTGATAAGACCCTATTTCTGCTAAGCACAGATTTCCAACTTTTTGATATGTTTGCAACTTGATAACTTTTTTGTTTTCTGTATGAGGAGCTGCTGAAACATTGAAGTGAGGTGCAGAAAAATACTTTTCTAAAGTTGCTGGGGATGTAGAGGGAGCAATAGAAGCAGGAAGAAGGCATTCTGAGGCAGTTTGGAGTAAAAGGGACACAAATTCAGTAGTTTGATATGATTCAGTGAGTTTGACAATTGTGGGAGGTAAGGGAAGCTTGTTGCACCTGTCCAGAGTCAACAAACAACTCCAGGCATCATCCTGGAGGCTTGAAGTGTCAAAAGGAGGTGCTTGAGGGGTTGGTTGGGTCATAGGAGGGGTATAGAGGCTAATGAGACACTAGTGAGGGAGAGAGATTTGAAAGAGCCAAAAAGAAGAGAAAAGCATTGAGGCAATTGAAAAGGGTGCTCCCAGACCAAATCCAAAGATCTGTTCTGCTGTAAGAGCAACCTCTGGAGGCTATAGCTCAGTCACACAGCTAGCAGAAGATATTCAGAGTCTATTTAGCATCTACAAGAACTGTTGGCTAGTCACCTGGCAGAGGGAGATACAAAGAGAACAAGTCTAAGGATTTTCTATGCCAGTGTTTGGAAAATTTACTCTGGAGAAATCTGGAGTCTGGTCCAAAGCAAAAATCCATTGGGAACCAGCCTCAACCTCCAGACTCTGGGCACATGACACTATGGGACTGTACTGCTGGACAGCCTTGGGTTGGAAGTACTTGTTGTGCCTCAAAAATGGGAGGATGGGGATGAGAGACAGGCTCAGAATGAAAGGGACACTGGGGTCCAGAAATAGCAGTCCCCTGACAGTCTCAACATTGTCTCAAACTTTATTCATGAGGCATAGATCACTGGAAAGGCATAACATGTTTCTTTCCCAATATTTCTCAATCCATTGCTCAACAATGTAATATGTATACAACTTGTAACAGGTATTTGGCAGGAGCAATCACGATAAACATTACTCAGCGATTAGGAGTCAGTTTTGAAGTCAGTTTTTTAGTCAAGATTTCTTGCCAGACTACAATCCACAATCTTCCCTTACAATGGATTCCAATCAAGTCCTATTCACCTGCCTCTCATGCTCCATCGCCTTCGTTTCAGCTGAGGAACAACGTATGTCTTGGCTTAGTCTCTCAGTGATCTACTTAGCATACTGATGCGCTTACCATTAGGAGTCCACTATCGCTCCGATTTTCATAGATATAACATGAAGCGTCGAGTAGCCTCTCTTCCCCCTGTGAGCGCTGCTGTTTTCCACGATAAGGTCTTGGAACGCAGGGCAGAGACTGCGATCATGGCCTCAACAAAGGATTTTACTTGTAATATATGCAAGTAAGCATACCTCCTTTGTGAAGTCACCCATCCCTAACATTGTTGCAGCAAAGTATACGTTTCTGAGGGTGCATATAGGTCGCACATAATTTCGAAAAAACACAAAGAAAATGAGATCAAAACTTCTTCTCTCAAGCGTTCTGCTGAAGACTCGCGGACTTCTGCTCTGGTGGAGACGATGTCTTCTCAGACAAACTCAAGAATGCTTGCTTCGACCACAGAGCCTGATCTTCTATCAGAATTGAAAGGAGAGGCTTCATCCAAAGAATATATTACATCCAATCAGGAAGACGAACGGACCATAGACGAGAAAATAGCTGCTGCACGCGCACGTCTCTCATCGAATCACTGTCTGTTTTGTACTTACGAAACTACATCCATCGAGGACAATCTCAATCATATGTCTCAAGTTCACTCGTTCTTCATTCCTGATGCAGATTACTTGGTCGACATCTCCGGTTTAATCACATATCTTGGCGAAAAGATTGCTGTTGGAAACGTTTGTATCTTTTGTAATGACAGAGGACGCGAATTTCGAACTCTGGAAGCTGTAAGGAAACATATGATCGACAAAAGTCACTGTAAAATTGCATACGATTCCGCCAACGACCGCCTCGAGATATCCGACTTCTATGATTTCACGAATTCGTATCCGGATGCTGAACTGAAGAAAAAGAGAGACAATACAATGGAACACGACGGCGAACAGGAATGGGAGGATGTTGAGAGCGGTGATGAAAGCGATGCAGATGACGTTGTCGACGCAGTGGCTTCCGACGAATCAGGACTCGACTCTGAAACCGACGATAGTATTCCCGATGATCAGATTATGTATGGTGATTCCCACCTCGAACTTGTGTTGCCATCGGGGGCGCGGATAGGTCACCGCTCAATGCGGCGTTATTATGCACAGTCCTTTCCTGCAGTTCCCAGGAACAGCAGACATGAAGGAGACCCTAATTCTGGGGCCGCACTTGTTCGTCGCCTTCTTGCGGACAAAGATGCTGCCCTTGTGCCTCGCAAAGGAGGATTTGGCGCCTTCGGTTCTGGCACTGAAGTCGTTAAGGCTAGGAATCGTGGCGAAGCTCGTGAAGCGGGTCGACATGTTAGAGAGTTTAGAGACCAGAAACGCCGCGAAGACTTCAAGACTAAAGTTGCCTTCATTCACAACTCACAGAAACATTTCAGAGATGCTTGTGAGTCTCATCGTCTTTGTTCTGGCCACAGCGAGTTTCTTACCATCAGTCGACTCGTCTCAGTACTACAGGTACAGCGAACCTCCTTCGTGCACTTTATGTCGTGTCTGACCTCATTTATACATGTAGTGAATCCTTTATTAGACGCTTATTCTCGATATGCTTTGCTCTATACCAAGGTGGTGTATCATATATGCACTAAAGGATTGACAAAAGCTAGGTTGGGTATCATAGTTGTCTTAGACGAAAAAGAATGGATAAATGTTCTAATACAAATATGCGGCCGGGACAACTCCTTCTTGGCCTGTGCGCACATCTCGAGCATACCACCAGCTAAACGATACAAATCAATCCGATCAGAATCCGAGTCATCAAAAAATACAACGTACGCGGGATCTCGATCGTCCAATACTTCCAGTTCTGCACCTGCTGATATTGGCAATTCGCCCTCACCACCACCATCAAAGGAATATCGAGCATGTGCTGGCCGACTAGTCTCTTCTGCCAGTATGCCCCCAACAGCATCCGATGGCGTTTCAGCGCGTATGTAATCACTAGCGTCAGGCCCGAATGGATCATGACTGTCGTGATTGATTTTTTCCTCATTTTCGTTGAAAGGACCAGTACCCAAAATCGTTGTCCGAGTAGCAGCGTTAATGTGCTCGAGTAGCGACGAAGGTCGATAATGGGTCGAATCATCATCGTCTCCTTCCGCACCGTCAAATTTCGCTAATTTGTCGTCACGGCGTGACAAAAGGGTCCACAAAATTCCCATCAACACAATCAAGAAAACCACACCTGCAGCAATGGCAATTGAAATTAGAATGACGACTCCAACAGCCAAGAAATCTATTACGATCTCAGCTATAGCAGTATCGGCTAAAGAGGTTACTCACGACGTTGGCTGAAGCTAAAGGTGGAAAACGAGCGGAAAAGAGAAGCCACAGCGCCAGGCGAGCCATTCGCTGAACTCGCTTGAATATAGGGAATGATAGTCTGACCGTCGAACAGGGCCGCCGAGGCATTGCCGAAGGTCGAGTCAGATAACAAGCCAGAAATCATGAGCATCCGATCAGGCTCGATGACTCCATTGGCAGAATGTGTATCCTGTAAAGGCACCATGGTGAGCTGCGCCACAGCTGTGCTTCCTTGTAGTGATGATCCTGTGAACCAGTCTAAGTCAAACTGCTTCAAAGGACAAAAAGGATGAACCACACCTAAGACAGTCCACTTGACTCCATTCCAAAACGATAAAAAGGATGAAGAGCCGTCAGTTGATCTGATTATTTATGGATTAATTAATGCTCAGAACCATTAAAGAAATTGCCTACCGTCCAGCAGCAAAGACACTACTGATGTTGCCATTGTTGACTTCAATCGCGGATACTGGGCCAGGTAGTTCTCCAGCAGTACCAAGGGCAACCCAGGTTTTGTTGGAAAAACTAAATTGAACAACATTCGAAATAGTATTGTCGGACAAAGCAATAGAGCCGGACGCAACAAGAATATCTTGTCCATCCTGAGAAAAAAAGCTTAGTCTAAAAAGGACGAGATTGAACAGACTCTTACCCCCCCGTACGCTATGGAAGCTACTTCTCCCTGAATACCGCTTCCAAGAGCACTCCATTGTTTACTGGAGGTATCGTACTGACAGATCGACTGACAAGGAAGGGCATCTGCCCGAGAAAAAGTTCCTGCAACAATGATGGTGTTTTCCTTGGAGGACGACTTTGAAACAGAGCGAACAATCACAGACGAGTTTGACGGGTTCCGAAGAGGCGGCACCGAAGTGTCCCATGTCTGTGCCGTTAGATCAAAAACAGCAAGACCATCTGTGTTTGTGCCAGGTATTGTGAATTCACCACCGATGTAGAGCAACTTTCCGTCGACGAGGAGAGAGCGCACGGTTCCGTTAAGTTGGGTTCCTTGTAGGCCCTGGATTGTAGCGGCTACGGGGTCGTATATAGCGATTGCCTTTGATGGATTGGACGATCCGGGAGCAAAGAAAGAGAAGTTTCCGCCGATGATGACAACTTCGGTCGATGAGGATGAATTGGTCCAAAAAGCGCCCGCCAAGATGGCCGGTGCTGCCGCAGGAACTGGTGCTGGAAGTGGAGGCAACTGAGATATTGTAGTCTGCCTGGAAAACAACTTGGACCGGAACAGATGTAACATCCAGGCAGAGGAATGAATGGGGGAGCGACGACGGAGTGTGGTAGGCGTAGAGCTCTTTGGAAGGGCGTCGAGTTGAGCACCAAGGGGTGTAATAGAAGGACCTGTTTTACTGTTGCCGTTTTTCAGCATGACCAAGCCACTAGCACCGACTTTACGTGCGGCAACAACATTACCAGCTATGAGTTGCGTTGATGAAGTCTCGTTTCCGACATGAGCCAAACTTCCCACCACAAAACCTCCACTGTTGACCCATGCACCTTTCGTTATATTCCACGTCGCCAAACCTGCTGCAGGAACACCTCCGCTGCCCGCCGACAACACCTGGGTAAAGTTGCCCGCCACCAGGACTTGATCATTCGCTAAGCTGAGGCTGGTGACGGGGCCATCGAGACCAGCGCCAAGAGAACTCCATGAGTTGCTTCCAATGTTGTACAACGCGATGCCTTTGAGCGTTGCGCCCATAGATCCAGATAATGTATCACTAAAACTGCCACCAACATAGAGCTGATCATCGTTGAGCAGCAGGGATGTCACAGGGCCGTTGAGGCCATTATTGGAAAGCGACGCCAATACACCACTCTGGAACACGACGAGGTGGGCTGAACCTGATGCGCTACCTGACGATAGCGTGAAATCGCCACCTAGATAGATGCTTCCTGAAGGATGATGGACGACGGCAGTGATGGCAGATGGGTTAGCAAAGGATAACCCGTTACTACCCCCGGCTCCCTTGAACATGTCGATCCCAATCACATCCAGAACAGTTAGAGTTGAATTGGGAAGGGTTTTCGTTGCGTCAGCATCCGTGATCGCGAGGCTTCGTGGCCACTCAAAAAAACCAAATCCACTGCTCGTTCCTTGTGCAGAGCCTGAGGTGCTCCCAGAACCATTTGATGTTAAGTTTCCAATACTTTTGAGAACCAATTGTACTCTATCAGCCACGATCTCATATTTTCCAAGTTGTCCCGAACCAGCCGGATTGTCTGCAAGAGTCATACTTATTGTCACAGCAAAGTCAGGGGAAGAAGGCAATACTGGGCCACTGTAGAGAAGACTGACGGCATCGTCTTCGTTTTGCTGGTTAACAATCGCAACACTCGGTTGTATGCCTTCTCCAGGAAACACTGTGACTTTGACGGACGTTCGCGAGCTACAGTCCTGGAAGTTGGTACAGCCAGGTACGAGTAAGTTAATGTCGTAATTCCCAGAGGCCGATACATAGGGCATCCATGTGAACGTGGGACCATTCGCTGCAGATGTCCCAACATCTACGTCGGCGACGAGGACTGTTTGTGTTGTTCCAGCAATGTTTGTATTCGCAATTTTGGTTTTCCAGTCGCCAGTACGGGTCGTATTGGACGGATTCGGCGCAAAACAGGACAAACCATTATTGGAATCTACTGAGGACGCGAAAGCCCCGGAGGAAAGGAGCTGTAGGATATGCAGGCCTGCAGCTGTACCAGTAAATTTTGATAGCTTGATCTGGACGCCAGTGATGTTCTGGGTATTATCAAAGAGGAAATCTTGATAGAGCAGCGACGAATCAAGAGAAAGAGGGCAGAGATCGGAACAACTTTGAGTCTGTCCTGTCACTGGGTCGCGATAGTTAAGAATTTGCACATTGTTATCAGGAATGGTAGTTACACTGTTTTAACAAGTCAAGTGAGAACCGCACTAGTTTAAACGCTCTTACCTAAATCCAGTGGTTCCGTGATCACTTTGAAATGTATTACCCAGACGAACACCATTAACAGAGATGAAGGAAAAGGTGCGAACAGTGACAAGTGCAGTGGAGGAATCCACAGCGAACCAAGAATTACCGGCACCGTCCACACCTGACGGGCAAAGGATGTTCTGAATGTTGCTGAACTGGGGATCAGAAGTAGAAGGAGAACCTTCAACCTGCGCATCCCCCAAAGGAATGGGAACAAGCGAGGATGAAAATGGCGTAGCCCCCTGTGAGAAGGGGACATTAGGATTATTGGTGCCGTTTAACGCTACGCCGTCTCCAGGAAACGTGGTGACGAATGAGCCGGCAAAGAAAACGCTGGAGTCAGATGCGTTTGTTGTAATAGAAAGGACTTTGGCTTGTGCTCCAGAAAGACCAACGAAGGGGGGTTGTGACCATGTACCCGCTTTGGGATCCCACACAGCGACATTCAAACCCGGAGATGAGAAAGTTCCACCCACCCAGACTTTTTCGTCTGCTTTATCACAAAAAGCGGCATAGACTTCACCGTTGGGGCCGTTTGAACCAAGCGGGGCCCATGATCCGGATGCGGGTGTGAAGGACGCTACGTTGCTGGCAGAAGTAGTGCCAATGGAAGAGAAATTCCCAGCGACGTAGAGGATATCTTTCATGATACAGCTCGTTAGGATACGGCCGCCAATATTTGTAGACGCGAGACGTGTAAGGGCACCGTGAGTGTTGCGTGAAAATATGGTGGACGTGGCGGGGTCGAAAGCTGGGGAAGAAGAGGTATTCTGGAACAGATCTAAGCCAGCAAATGCGCCGGCGAGACCAACAGTGCCCATGCGATCAAAATTGACGAGTGGAAGGGCAGCGAAGGCAACATTTGAAAAAAGAGAGAGCACGAGAACACGAGAGGCAGAAGTCGTAAACATCACGCGGAAGAAAGGAACATACGCGGGCAATTACGTTGGTATAGGCCTCGCAGTATTGGGAACGACTTTGAGGAAAAGATGGACGGCAAGGATGCAACGACTACGGACGACAAGACTTGAACACGCGTAATCAACGAGTGATTGTTGTAATATCGACTTTCGCACGCGCCCTCTTCCGGTTAGGCGTATAAAAACATACGTTGTACTTATTCGAAGTACACTCTAAATATGATTCAATCATTGGCTCCCTTTACAACAAATTTACTTGTATCTACAGTGTCTCCGACGGGCAAGAGAAACGCTGACGATTTCTCGAATGACCTGATAGCCAAGTCAAGAGAAGCCCGAATTCATGAACCATTCCACTTACTGGGGGTACCGGTAGCGATGTACTGGAGGCTTCCTAGCAGTACTGAGCAAGATTGCTGTTTCCGAATTATCTGCAGACATAGCGGTGTGCTTCACGGCCAGATCCAACAATCTGTCGCGCGGAGTATAGTACAGCGCCATCCAGCGTGTCAAATAAGTATCGTTTGTCGGTTCAGGTGCATATTTGTAGGCTGCGACAACGAGCAACGCGGCGAGAACTGTGTTTCTCCAGAACGAACCACTGAATTCTGCTCAGCTCTTGTCAGACGGAAAGGGCCGGAAAAGAAGATGGGCTGACCTTCTCTCGGATAGTGCTCGGTGGGGTCCTCATGGTGACTATCGTGAGCAGAAGAAGATGCGTTGCGGCGGGAGACGAGAGAGGCTACCGGTCGCTGGCGGATCAGCAACGCCGCTCGAGCAAGAGACATGGAGTTGGTGCTGGTCAAGAAATTCCGACATATCAGTGACCATCGACATTCAACAAAGCCAAATACACAACTCGACCACAGTCCATCATGTTGACTCCCCGTCTGTCTGTGTCTTTTCACCAGTCCCCGCTAATTCCTCAAGTTTCTGCTGCAGCTGACAAATCCGACCTCCTCCAACCTTTGCTCGCCGGTGCAGAAAGAACAAGAAAAGCCCTCTTCGTGTTTCCAGACTCCACCGCCTCTTGTACACTTCTCCATCCATCAGAACCTCCTATTGCTACCTGTTTCTCTAAACCCCTTCCCTGTCTCCCGTTGGAAATTCTCATCGATGCCTTGAATAAGCACTTCGCTTCGGAGGTCGATCGTGTATCTCAGTACATCCGTGAGGCTAACAAGTCTATCGAGACATACAAGAACGCTCAACACGACCGTCTGCAGAAGCAACACGAACGATTCGTGGTGCAGTTTAAATAGTAGGCTGGAGTGTATCAAGTAGTATTGTTGCATTTGTTCATGTCAAACCCGCATGACCGTCCTTGTGTGTATCATTACATTCAAAGTACAACTGTCGCCGAATCCAACTCAATTACTATCACCATTGATTCTGTGCCAGCTGTGATGTGTAAGGTTCATCTCATTGCACTCTGGTCTCACATTGATGGTGATCTCTTTAAGCCAAACTGTCCGTCAATCCTCCATCAGTGATGAGACTCGTCAGAGACTGGAACAGCATCTAAGCTCACGCCTGACAAGAAGGAGCTAGTAGAACGCAATGTGCTCAAGGGTATATCGAGTCAATCCAGTCCTTTTTGTAAATGACTGACAGACAAAAGATGACAAGGGCGTTGCTCCTAGGCTCAGAGCGTTCACAGCTCGAGGTTTGTACAATCTAACCAATCGTATGTCACTTGAACAATCTGCAGGACAAGCTGGACCACGCCTTGCAGCAGCGTCCCAATGCTGCCGAACGAGTCAAGGAAGGGATTCTCACTGATAGGTTTTCCATCGACTGTAAGTGGGATGTCTGGTACTAAGTATTGATTGTTCATAGAGGAAGAGGCTCCCCCGTCGTAGTGCTGTGTGGCTGAGCTTGGGCGAAATTATATTGCAATGTGTAAACTTAGGAACATGTCTGAGTATCAAGCTTTCAGAAGAAATTTACTCAACAAACCTTGATTTATGGTGATCACAGCTAGAATACCTAATTATCCCTTCCCCGGAGTCTGTCTCTCAACTCAGCGGCAGCGCGCTTGGCTCCGGCACCCCCTACCCAACCTCTACGGCTAAGCCAACCGACCAATTTTGGCGTGAAGGCAGCTGTCAAGCCCATTCGTACGGGAAAAAATAGCGTTTTATGGATAGTGTAGGCCAAAACAAGCATTGCATAAAGGCCCTCTTGACCAGGTTGCCCTGATCGTGCACCAGTGCTGTCGATCTCATCGCGACCGGGTTCTGGAGGATGGGAGTGTAGCACATCTGCAATCGACTGTCTGATGCCAGCGGCGACTTGTGCTACATAATCGGCGCCAAGCAGATTAACGCCAGCAAACGCGACACCAAAGTCGATGGCAGATAGCAAGGCATACACGCCGAGAGCGTACCACCCATAGGATTTTATGAGATGTTTGAGACGTTGTGAGAGGGTCGCGCCCGATGGGAGGCCTGGATCTTCTCTGGCAGACTGGCGGGAAGGCGAGCGGTGGAAGAGACGTGAACGGGAGACAACCAGAGGACGGAGACGGACGACAGGGAGAATTGGAGGAGCGACGCGGGGAGCGAGTGCTCTAAGAATGGGCAGACGAGGCAGAAGAGAGCGGACCATACACTAGACTTTTATAAAGATTGATAGTAAGATTGTTTAAATACAACTTTTGACGTCTCTACAAATGCGCTCGGCAACATTACGTGTCTCTCGGCATTCTCCGCTCATGGATAAATTTTGACTTGCCATGTCCATGCTAAAAACTTGAGGATATTATATTCTCTTGAATATTTCTCTGAGAACTCTTCCTCTGCCATCTCTTATCTGCCATCTTTGGTGATTTTCTTTTCATCTTACTCCCATCTGGGTGCTGTAGAGTAGCTATCATATCACATGGAGCTGTTTCTTAACTTGTTGCTACTGTGTCTCTTGCATGCAAGAACCCCATCCTCTCGATGTTCTTGATGTGGTCATCTAGTATGGCAGCCTCTGCCCTCTTAGTCTCTTCATCCCAGACTAGTTTTATTAAGGATGTGTTCTCAGTTTTGCTGCAGTGCATGCAATTCCTTCAGTATTTTTGGCCTGTTTTCCTGGAAGTATTTTCAAATTTCCTGTACCAGATTCATTTTGAAAAGTTGGTGCAGTGTCTGTGAGTTGATTTTCAGAGTTCTATTTTCTGCAGTCCTCTCCACTGCCTTTAGATGGTCCATTCCTATCTTTTCAAGATGTTTAAGTAAAAAAGGGTCTTTAACAAGGTGTATTGGCATTGCATATCTTCCCTCACCCATGTAAGGTTGCCAGGGGTTCAAAATGGTGGCTGCCACCATGAGGTGATCAGTATTTGTACCTGTTCTTTCTATAGTCCAGCCCCAACTGTATAGATGGAATCAAGGGTTCTTCTATGTATATATATGGTTTATTCTTGATTGAATTGGCCTGCCTGCCATGTAAAATGAGAAGCCTAGGATGGATGGGTTCTCCCTATGCCATCAATCTGCTATGCCAAAGTAATTCTTCAGCTCGGTCAATTGTAAGGGTGACCTCTGGAGGCTGTGGCTAAGTCACACAACTGGCAGAGGGAGATCCAAAGTTTATATAGTACTGTACAGGGTCTATGGACAGAATTACTCACCTGGCAGAGGGAAATCCAAAGAGAACAAGTCTAAGGAGCTCCCTGGCCAGGTGTCATGCTTCAGAAAAACTTCTAACCCTAACCCAAAGGTGCAAACTCTGGAAATTGCCATAACTCCAGAGATTGTACCAAAAATGGAAATCCATTGTAAATGGCCTTGATCTCTGGACTCACAGCATGTGACCACACAAGAATATGGCCAAAAGATACTCCTTGGTTGAAAGTATTTGTCTTCAGAAGATGGCAGGACAAAGATGAAAGGTAGGCTTGATATGAAGGAAACAAACCAGAGGGTCTGGTATGAAGAGTCCCCTGACATCAACCCTCCTCTAGTATGCAGCATCTCAACATACTGGGTAGAAAAAGTTGTGGATTGCCTGATTAACTGCTGAGATGGGGTCAGTGCCTCAAATTGCCTTTGGTGCATTGGGGTGCCTGCAGTCAAAGTCCTGAACCAAAGCTGGTGCACATACATTGGCCTGTGGTTCCCAAGAGATGTCCTCAATGTCATACCCCTTCCACTTAACTTTGAACTGTAGCTTTCCACATAACATCCTGCTATCTGGAATTTCCTCTACCTCATACTCCTCCTCATTGTTCACTAGGTTTGGTGGTGGTGGTGCATTAGGGTGATGGCCAGGTATAGGGTTATCAGGAGCTGGAAACAACTTAACTGCAAGGAAACGCTCAACAATGTGGGATACTCCTATCCCACAAAGCCAAGTGCAGAGGGACAAGTGAGAGTCTAATAGATACTAACACAGGTTAGAGTTGAGCTAGAGTTGAGCAAGGGTCAAGACAAAGCTCAAAGGGAGTTGGACATCACTAAGGAAGCTTACACTTGGTTTGGTGGATAGACCTGGAAAACACTGCTATTGTTTGGTCTGAGGATATCCTATCCTGCAGACCATCCTATATACTACATTGCTAGAAATGATGACTAACATAACTACTTCATCTGTCAGTGGTATGTATGGAAGCCAGGCTAACAATTAATCTATACTGAGTAAGGTCCAAGCATGTGATTCATAGAAGGTGACTAATGGGGACAGAAGGGTGTAGAGCATGACAGGTAGTATGTCAGATGAGCTAGAATGGTAGATCATCCTTGGACTAAGCCTGGAATAGAGTCAAACAGTCCTAGGAG
>JABFYK010000375.1:0-12405 GCA_018849495.1 Termitomyces sp. T123_Mx157
GAACTTCTTGTAGATACTGAATAGACTTTGGATCTCCCTCTGCCAGTTGTGTGACTTAGCCACAGCCTCCAGAGGTCGCCCTTACAACAACAACTCATGCAGTATGTCAACTCCTATACCACAATACATTGGAATGCAGCAATCTGACTGGTCCAATACCTAAAAGGGACTTGCAATCTAAACCTCATACTAGGAGGCGACAGGAAGCTGATCAGTCTCACTGGGTTTACCAATTTGGACTGGGTCAACTGTCTCAACATGCAATGCAGTATAGGTGGCTATGCATGGAGTCTGGGATCAGGCATTGTTCCTGGGTGGTGAGAAAACAGAAGACAGTCACCACATCATCCTGAAAAGTTGAATATATGGCCACATTCAAAAGTGCCTAGGAATGTATATGGCTGTAGGCTCTACTAAAGGGGATTAGATATAACATTACCACAAAATCCACCACTATCCTCTGCAACAACAACACTGCAATCAAGCTCTCTGAGGACCCTACTCTACACTCATGGGTGAAACATGTCAACATCAAGTATCATTTCCTTCAAGAGCAGGCACAATCTGACAAAATATGCATATGATACATCAATACAAAATATAACATAGCAGACCTTTTTACCAAGGCCCTGCTAGTCACACGGTTCAACTGCCTCCATGCCTTGCTCAGGCTACACTGACAGCACAACTCCATGTGAGGAGGAGATAAGTTTTCCAGTGAGGAGGAGTGTTGGAACCCCAATTGTGATGCACTATCAACCTCATCACAGTAGCAAATGCATGTGTTCCTGGTTACACAATGAACTCCCCTGGCCACCACAATACTACAATGGCACCATTGTTACATAGACACATATATCTACAAGTAAATAGCACATAATACCCTCAGTCACTTGTATCTGACTGAGGGTGAGTAAAACTCCACATATTGCACATATCTCAGACTAACATCATACCATAGATTATATACTTATTGACTTTATAGGTATGATAGACTTACAGTCACTTGTATCTGACTGAGGATTATATACTTATTGACTTTATAGTGTGATATTCTTGCTAGGATTCTAATACATTGTCACATATTATATAGAGATGCTCAGCATTTTGCAACTCCCTGTTTGTGATAGTAAAACTTTGTCAATGAGCTGCTCTTGTTTATGTGCAAATTTTGAAGAGTATGTAGAAGAATAGCAGTTTGTCAAGAGGACTTGCAGTGCTCAGTTGTCAAGTATATTTATCAACTGAGGTTTTAAAATCTGAGAACAGAGCAGTCTCCTGATCAGACTCAAAGAGGATAGGATAAGATAGGATTACTAGCACAGTCCATGCATGAATAACTAGAGTCCCATATATACAATATAGGTGGTATTGATGATATCTGTTGCAGCCTAGCTACCATGTAGAAAACACAAACAACTAATAGTTTTGCAAGTAGTGTACAAAAAGACTGTAGAAATGAGGGTGCAAGTCAAGTGAGGTCCCAGAGAATCCAGTTAAGTAAAGTACATTTGGAGAAAAGAGGACCTATGGTGCAGTTCACTTAGTCACCACAACTTTGTGGCAAAAAATATTGTACCTTCAGAAAATGATATTTTTCTTATTTGTCTTGCCAAAATGCTCCTTTTGCTGAGGCAAACAAAACACCAAGACAGATTTTTGTTATTGTCAAAATTGATGGAGATATATTTTTTTGGACAGGCCAATTTTGTCATTACCATATTGGGTAATTCCATAAAAGGAAATTTATTACTTACATGTCGAAAATCTGTGCAACCGTCTCTGGTACATGCTGATGGGACCGTTAAATGTTGGTTGTCCTCTCTAGTTTACCATGTAAATACATGGTTATTCTGAATCGACTCAGACTCGTGGGAATAATTGGCTGAATAATATCGGTTTTTTGCGATATTTGCACCTCTGTGTCCTTTTGTCAGTGGCCAATGGAAATCAGAACCCTTTTATGTAGAAACATTTGAAATCACGTTGGTTGCCTCTATCTACCACATTTCATTTCTTTCAAGTATTTAAGCGCTTTTATGTTCCTTCATATTGATGACTTTTCTTGCGAATCATCATCCCATAATTTATATAAATGCTGCCTACTATGTGCCGCATAGCCGAAAATGCAGCGAACAACTTCGAGGGTTGCGGCAAGCTAAGGCTGTGATGTTAGCTTATGAAGAAGCTTACTTGTCATCTCACCATCACTGAGCGTTATCAGAAAGGCATTGAGCATGTATGTAAGTATCGTAGAACAGAACAAAAGAATAATTGACATCTGCCAATCTGACTTGACAACCTTCTTGGTGGTGTCGGATCTCCAATCATTTTTCGGATTAGTACGGATCAGAAGGGCGCAACCTTGATCGTCCTGAATCATAAACCGAAGCGTCGATTTAAGCGTCATTGTTCTCGTGGCATGGACAATACCGATGACCCACATTCCTGCCAAATATAGTAATGTACTAGCGCCACTGCTGGCATCTACAAACAATCGACCTTTGGCGATGTTCTAGTTCCTCTGCCGCTGTCCAGCAACCCTACATCGGAGAAATCAGCTTAATCCGTATCGCAATTCAGATTCATTCATTCATTCCTTGAGGCAAGGCACAGATACTATGCTGCCTGATTATCCTGCTTGACTACATCTTTTTTCGCGCCACAGACAGTACTAGGTCTGCCGATTTAGACAGCACGTCTCATGAAATACCTGAAGAAGGAAGTGCACAGATACTCTCGGAAGTATCATGGTCTTGGTCATTTCAGTGATCCTCTATCATCCCCTACTAAGTGACCTACCGAGGCGCTTCCTTACAGATGCGACCTTGGCTACATGTTAATTCGGAGGTAGATATCAATATTGTAATTAAGATCGAGATTGCCGCGTGTCTTCTTCTACCATTCCGATGGCTGCCCTTTCCTTTTGTTTACATTCCAATTGAATGCGGTAGAGGATCTGCTGATCCGACTGTTATTGGCTATCGTTCACCCACACCTTCCAGCATCATGATTGAAAGCACCTTTCTGTCGGAATCAAGGTCGATCGACCTACAGCCAGATTTGCGCTCTGTAAAATTCTCCAACAGATGGCTGTCGTGGAGTTTTGTTCACCGGTTGACTTGAAACTCAAATCCAACACATTTACGACGGTATCCCGACTCTATACCGACTCACCCTACGCCTCGATAGTTGCTCACCGCACTGCCGAACGCCGCCGGTAATGAATCTTTCGTGCCGCATTCGGAAGTCGACAGGCCGCCGGGATCAGAAAAGTATGGCCGGGTGCCTCTTTCCCAATAGGAAACGATTAGTCTGGATACTACAGTGAAGAAGAGTCTTTACATGCATGAAAAAAATCAGGTTGACTGGTTTGAGGACCCTTTGACACCTACCATCTGTCATCGATCATTCCTCAATGAACAAGCGGAGCCAAAAGTCGCCGTTCCCGACCAATATGTATGTATGCTGAGACCATGTGGGGCCCAACATGATCGAAGTCGACTTGTGTTCTTCGAGAGACGTATTGAACGGTTGACTTGACATCGATGATCCTTCCAGTCATCTCTGAAAAAGTACAAGCTCGGAGTACTAAATTGGATAGTCGTCACAATTATTCCCTTTCTGGAGATAACGGATTGCGGCCACCCACACCAAATTCGTTATTCCCCAGTCATCATGTGATATGGAGTAAATGTAGGTTTGAAGTCACTTGAACGTTTGAACATTGGGCTGTTCCGGGCCGGAAGGTTTTGAGAAACTTCAAATGGCAATCCCAAGGTAATTCGTCCGCGGTCCAGAAAATTCTAGCTAGCATGTGTACAACTGTATTGGAAGATATGACCCGATAAACAAAAAAAAACAAGTAAATAGAATAAAGAAACTCCGATGTATACCATGATACCATTCAAAATGAAACAATAGTGTAGTCAAGGCAACAGTATATACAAACAAGTTTTTACCTTGTCTTGTGTGCCGTTCTGGCTAGTCCCAGGGCTCCTCTTTGCAAACGCATGACGTAGCCGCCGATCGACTCAACTTCCAAGTTGTTGAGATGATACTCGGAGTGAATGACTCTGCGCGCGTTGATTTTTTCGAGTATCAATCTCGTTTCCAGAGCTCGGTCTGATTCCGAGAATGATTGGTCACCATCCGTGTCAGAATCGCTGTCGATTTCGGAGCATGAGTCGAGACTTTGGATACCAATCTGGAGAGCGTCTCTGAAAATCGTAGGATCAATGAGTGGTGCATTAATATCGAAAACCTCATTGCAGAGGCCAGATGATCGAGAAAGGCGTTCGTGTTGTTCAGGTGAAGTCGGGTTGAAAAGACTGACGCAAAAGTCAAGTGATTTCTGGAGCTCCGTTTCTGACAATCGTATACCCATGTCCGAAGCGCCTTGAATCACTACGCGGTGTCAGAAGTTCTATCTACTCTCTGTCAATTAACTCAGAGCTCACCTGGGCGAAGAAATGCAAAAGCGCGATCGTAATTATCCTCATCAATGTCGCATAGGATATCCATTCTTTGGGCACGGATCTGTTTGTATGCGCTGAGAACGACGATCTGGAAACTTTGAAACAGTTAACAGAGCGAAAGCAAGATGAGGCTAAGATATATATACCGTGTGTAACTGGTGGAGACGCGTCTGCTATGCCACTCGGCAGCACTTGATTCTGTGCAGTGGCCTCGAATAGAGGCACAGATCGTAGCAGATGCTGAGAGTGCCGATGTAAAGGCGAGATGAATTCCACTCGAAAAAAAAGGATCTATGAATGCTGTAAAGAGCGTCATACGAGAGTGCTCAACCAAGATCAAGATGGAAACACAAACCACCCGCGTCACCAACGATTCTATAATTACTGCCTGCATAGGAAGCTGCAGAATAACTGAAATCACTTGCGCTCTTCACACTTCCTTCAACCATACTGCCTCCTGATGTGATGAGCTCGACGACGCCTGGAGCCAACGCAAGAGTGGACAGGTAATACGCTATGATTTTGGAGTTGGTAGGGTTGAAGGTACTGGGGTGAGAAAACGGAGAAGGTGGCAAAGGCTGCTCAAGTGCATTGTCGAAGATTTTGTGATTAACGACGATTCCAATAGACATAGTTCCGTCATGTAGAGGAATAAACCAGGCCCAGCCAGATTCATCTAAGGCGGGAAAATGAGTATCCGGGCAGGGAACAGGGGAAATGCTGACCAGTCAAAGCTTCAAACCACGGAGACCCTTGCCGAGCGGTGCCTGCGCCGTAGAGATTTGTGCCTTTCCAGTAGGCCCAAACGGCTATGTTTTTCAAAGAAGCATTGTAGTGGCGGTTCTTCAAATATTTGGTAGAAAGCAGGCCAGCGCGTCCTGTGGCGTCGATCAGGTGGCTGAAGGTAGTCGTTCCAGTAATTGTGGGAGATTTGGGTATGAGCGGGGACATGATCTTTCCCAAAAAAGATGTCAAAGATGCCCACGGAGCTGTTGATGAAGATACAGAGGGAGTGGGTGTATGACTCCATGTGACAGACACAGGTTTGGTGGGATCAGTAGACGAAAATGAGACGTCCGTCACCTTGGTACGCTCGTAGACAGCTGCACCAGATGCGCGAGCGTGGTTCATAAGCAACTGGTCAAATTCAGAGCGGACCTGTAGCCAGTTGAGATACACGATGGGAGTTTGAGATGGAAAGAAGACTAACGACGTTCCAAGCATTGTTTTCACAGCCTAAAGCTAAGAAGTCCGTATCTACATGATAGATTAGAGTGATTTGTTTAGAGAGTGGGGAGGTTGATGCGCACAGCCTTCACGTTTAAACTGGTTGAATTTAATCGCAGAACCAGGCTAGGCATTGATCAGCGAGGAATTCAGGCTCGGTGAATACATAGGCAGACCTTGAAAACAAAACCATGGTCAACCAGGGCCGATTCGGCGCCAATGAAACGAAGATACTGGCGCGCAGAGGGAATGAGACTTTCGCCGACATGGTAGCTGGAAATGGATGAGATATGGATAGAGATCTCAGATCAGGACGACAAACCGAGGAAATTTAGAGGCTTCGAAGAGAGTGACGTTGAAGCCTTCTCGGGCGAGAGTGGATGCGGCATAAGAACCGGCAGGGCCGCCACCGATGATGAGGACTTGTGTGTGCTGGAAGAGATCAGCAGATGAGGGACGACGATCAAAAGAGGTACCTGCGGGGGATGCTTGAGGGAAGACATAAAAGCGGGAACAAAGACACAAAAACGGGAAACGAAGACATTGGACTTTATAGAGAGGGAGCCACAAGATAGGAAATCTCTTTACTCGTTCGGGGAATCTGGTGATGGATCGCTCGAAGCTGCGAAGATCGTGGCGAATGTCGGCCACAAATCGTTTCGTTCCTCCGGCCCACGTGGAGTCGCGTGGCTGCACGAAGATCCCCGAGATCGTCTTCTCTTCGGCCGCTGTTCTTTCCAGAAGGGGAGAGCGTTCCCCTCAACGCCCTCATTTCCCCTGTCTCGAAGCGCCTAGTCTTTTTTCCCGGCCCTGGTCCGCGGATAAACTGTAGAAACTGCAAAAGTATGTCTCCAGCAGCCTCGCATGACAAATGCAAGAACGATCCTTCGTAACGTTGTTCAAAGCACCTCGGAGTTGTTCATACCTTGTAGTTGCTCAACGAACGTAAGCCGATAAGAACAGTCATACATCAGTATTCAAGTTAGAAATTTGCTTTCTTTTTGTCAGACATGAAACGAGTTACATCATATGGAGCAAGCTAAAGCTAGAAGCCAGAGTAACCATTAGAGTGCAAGACTGAGTTTGTCATAAAAAACTATGTGTCCTTCGAAGTACTAGTGCGTGTCTTGGCTAGTGGAGTTACTAGCGCACGCGTTTCATCGATGCCGAGTCTAGAGCTTGGTCAACATCTCAGAACTAGGGCCACGTGATTATATATTCTTGTTAAATCTCCTATTTTTAGATTTAAACTCGATGACAATGGACCCTCTGCACAAACTGCGTGATCTCATCGCCAGCGTCGGAGATGTTGACGAGACTCCTCGACACATCCACAAAGAAATATATCGTATGTCTTATAGCCCACAATCATACTACTGATACTCATATTCCATCAGAATACATCGAGCGCGAGGTCCTTTCGCCCAAATCCCCTATCATCAAGCAAGTACCACCACTTGAAGTCGTAATATACGCCATCAATAACATCCTAAAACCAACCTTTGTCACACGTCGAATACCCCAACTACTTGATCTCCTAGCAACTGTCGAGTTTTATCGCAAGCGTACCCTAGCATCTAGCCTCGAGGCAACCATTTGGAATGAATACTACGAGGTCCAGAATGAAAAAACCGTCTATCGCCTGTCCGAAGAAGACGAGAGCTACCTCAAACGGCTCGAGTCCGATAGTATTTCAATGCGGACCATGTATATCACGCTAATCTCAGAGTGCTGCCAACTTGTGAGCTGTCCTTATCCTCCTCTCTGCACTGTTTTGAACGCTCGTAGGATATGTACCTTCTCCTAACAGCGAAGCCTCCGTCTATGACGGATTTCCTGATTCGCTTTAACGAATACTTCCCTCGACTCAATAAACAACATGATAGAAAATCACCTCGCCTATTCTGGTCTGACCTTTCTTCTGAAGAAATCGCTCAGCTGTCCAAGCTTGGGACCGACTGCTGTAGCCAAGTTCGAGAAATAGTCAGCTGGGCGATAAATTATGTTCGGAAGGGGTTTGTGCCTTCACCATACACACTTCTCATCGATTCCTGATGATCCATGTAACAGTGAAGCCATACATAGCGCTCTTTGGACGGAGGATTTTCAAGAAGTTTTCCCCATGCCCTGTCAAGACAATGCATTACTGGACCTCTTGGCCTACTATACTACGAAGGTGACCAAAACATCAGAAAAGGTCCAATCCATATTTTCCTCCTGATATAAATATGAACGAGTAGGGATGGTTGTCATCGATAACATGTTAGTCCCACTCTATCTTCTTTGTGTATTCTCTAATGTTGGAAACATAGTTATCGGTGATTTCGTGACCGACACCTGTGGCAACTTTCAAAATGATTTCGTTCAGGCCCGTCGATCCTAGAATATCGACGTGGTCACTGGTATTGGCCCCCCCGCGCGGTATCGAGGGAATGGGCCGATGTGGGAGCTGCAAGTTCTTCCAGTCAAAACCAGCAACATTGTAAAATGCAGATAGTATCACCTCGACAGTGACGACTTTGATACCTCCTGGGTTCCATCTCGGTCGCTTCCAACCCTCAGCGCACATGGCCCCAAGACTCAGCAAGCTAACCGTACCATCTCCCTCTCCCATCTTTATCCCATTTCGGACCTGGCCAACAACACATTTTTGATGAGTTTCTTGTGAATGGATTCTCAACACAAACCTTGGGAATCATCGTGTCATTTGTAAACGTCGCGTCAATGCACGTTTGTTTCGCAGACGGGATATTGAATGATTTATGATTGTCCACGCAATCACTCGAGGACGGATCCCGACATACTTGCTCAACATCATCCTGAGTTATATCATCCCGGCTGTGGTCTCCTCTGTACCTGATAATATATATCATTGGTTACCGTCGGAATGAATCTTTTTTCCTCTGAATGACAAACCAATATGAGCGCTTGGGAGCTCTAATCAGTTGGGGCAAATTTGAGAGATCATTGCGTACCTCCGTTTCCTTTCCGTGACCGTAGACGCAATACAACTTCATTGATGGAGCGTTTGGCAGTCTAGAAATATGATGCTCATTTCTCGGGAAAGACGAGACAAGCCTCACCTGATTTCGAGAGGGTTCGTCCATTTAGTGTGGTCAAGGTTGTTCTTTTCTAGTACCGTTTCGTCTCGTTCCAGTCCAAAGGAATAATTCGTAGCTAGCATTTTCTGATAATCCACTTTCAACGATTCGATATGCAGATGATTCTAAAGGTCCTCGCCTGGAAAGTCGAGGGTGTCTGTTCCAAAATCCATGTCCCCGCTTGTTCTGCAGTCATCTTTGGATGAGTGGGTGAGTCAACTTCTTGGGTTTGTTTGAACGCTATCAGTTCGCCATGTGTATGGACAGCATTCAGCTGATCATCTGGAGCATGCGTGTCGTTTCCCCAAACCGCATTACCACCCTTAGTTCCCATGAGCCATCCTTTCGTGTGAGGAGGTATGTCAATTTTTGGATTTATACCTTTATCCACATACTGGCACTCCCAGCCCAACTTCTGAAGAGGTCTTGTCTTTCTTTGCGTGAGAAGAAACGCTCCAACACTGCATCAACAGTGCAAGGTCAATGGCATAAGTAGGGCGGGCATACATACCATATGCACCAGCTGGGTTCATCTGTACAGTATCCTTCATTTCTCCCGACAAAAAAGCAGACATCGCCTTAGCCTAAAGCGCAAAATTAAACCGGACTCGCAGATGTCAATCGAAATATGCGTACAACACCCTATAAATATAAGGTTTGCAAACCAGAACGTAATCAAAAAAAATAACGACGAATTCACTAGGTGTGTCCCTGCAATCGAAATATAGGCTTCGATGTGATCCTAAAGATAATTTCAAGCCATTTTGGCCTTAAAGGATGAAGTAATTCACCTCCACCCATTGAGGACCTCCGCCTCCGTGAAGGGGTGACTCGACCCATTTGAAACTGGGACAGTGGTAAGATGATCAACGAAGACTTGAGGCGTTTGACAGTCTTACAAGTACTAAACTATAATATCAGCATCAACTTCAGCAGTAGGCCAACATACGCACCAGCAGAACCTGAACCCAAGACGCTGTAAACTCTATTTTAGTGTCTGAAGAGTTCTCGGGACAAATACCGTTGATCCCATTGAATGTGCGGCAATGACGACTTTCCTACGTTGACGTCGTCTGGGAGGGTTCATTTTTCAAGTTAGCGTATAAGTACAAGACATGAGTCATGAAACAATTACTTCAAACTCTCGATAGTAGTCTTGAGCCGAGAAAAATAACCATCTCTCTCTTCAAGGTTGTAATAGGAAAGTCGCCAGTCATACGGTGCTAAATATAGGTTGTTTGTGTCGTAATTGACGACAGCCAAATTCTCCACGATTTTAGACCTAAAGAAAACACAGCCAACCTCAGTTCAACAGATAGAAAGTCAGCTTGTATGACCGAACCAAATCCAGTAGCCTTGAACGAAGCTACTCGCTGCATCAATTCCTTCCGCAGCTCGTATTTTGACATTCGGGGGATCTAGCCCAGTAACTGGGTCCAACATCATAGCCGATATCCACTTTTCTTTGTTGAAGGTAACTTGAGATATCATGTTAAACCCGCCCCAGAGTTTTTCACGGAAAAAGGCTCGGTAATCTGGTGAGGTGGACCAAGATTCCAAGCCCTAAAATCATGACAAATCGAACAATGAATAAATGAATTTACGACACGGAAAACCTTCAGCGCACAGTGGAAATCACGCCGGGAATAAGGATTACAGGATGAGTGGCACTAAGCCCTCTCGCTTTCATGGCTTCACCGACTTGAAATTCTCGACCATCTTTGTTGAATTTCCAGATCTCTGGAATGCTGCTGCGAAATCGCGACCACTCTGCTTCGACTCGTGTCAGGTCAAACCCTGGAAGGTCTGGCAAGTAGTGATTATATTGGTCCATGAAAACGGATACATGCGCATGGATGTCCTGAATGTCTTTGGGCTCTATCACGGCCAAAGCAATAGCCGTTCCAACTAAGTAGGACGAGTATTGTCAAGTGGGTCTGAATGAAACTACCTGGAAGCGACTCACGTAACAGACCCAGAGGGAAGAAGAATTTCCCAGTCACGTAAAAAGGACGTGACTTTTATCGAAATGGTCCTGTCAATGAATGCACGGCGAACGTGAAGTACAACGAAGGTCAAACCTTAAAAGCTTTGGAATTGCGGATTTCATCTTTCATCTTTGTAGTTGAATGGGTATCATCAGTTTCTTCTTGGCTCTGATCCCAGATGGGGGCAGAGTCTGTATCAGCCCAAGTTGTCCGTTTTACGAGCACCATGGATTGGTTGGAGGTTTCAAGGACCTACCCGTCCCATAAACAAAGATACATTATACTTGGACAAATAAGGCAAGCACCAAGCTAGCCATCAAAGTGTCGAAATGCTTTAAAAGTAGACACATCTCGTGACCTTGGAGTACCCACTTTCCAACATTTGTCTAGAGTTCTTTGGGCTCCTTAATCATATGTCCTGGTGCATGAAGTGTTGGAGCAGTACATTTATCATGAGTCATTCTTTGTGCTTCCAAGTTTAACATCCTTGGTCACATCTGCATGTCCAAAGATTGTGGGCCCAATAGGAATTGCTTAGTGCTAATCAAGCACTGGAATCTTTGCCGGTCACTATCAGAAGTTTGTACCTTTCTTGGCATCATTGGAACCTTGCATATCTCTGTTAAGAACTTTGTCCATTGTGCTCACAACTTAACAAGACTCACTCATGTCAGCACATCCCATTGAATATGAGTTCCCTGATCTTATTATTCTGACTATGGAAACTTCCTGTATTACTGTCAGATTCTACCTTTGCCAGTGTTGTATTAACAATTATAAATAATGATGTTGAAATATAGTTTTTTTTTGTGTGCTACAAGCCCTCTGGATATATATATATATCTTCTTGGTGTTTGGAACCTCATAATTGAAGTTAACACTTACTACATTCAAGGTATGCTGCAGAATTCTAACATACAGCCTTTTGCTAGCATGAACTGCTGAATCATAATGATTTTCAGGTTTCATTTTGAGCTCGTACATGTTAAAGGAATGTTTCATGGACCTGACAGACTTTTGCAATGATTGATACAGCTTAGCAACTCACTGCCTGATGATGTCTTTGAAGATTGGATAGATGATATGCATAGCTTAATTCACATTATCCAGCTACTAGTCCCACTACTCTGCACATCAGTGTCAAGTCAGTCCTTTCTGCTACTAAAGCCCTATCAGTTACCATCTGCATTAGCACCAGCAACTTTCTTCAGCTACAGCATCCCAGACTCTGCTAGCAACTTGATGGCCTTTCTTATCCTTAACTTTTCTCTGCAAACAAATCTCAATTTCTCCATGATAACAGTTCTATATTGACCTATAACATCATTTCTTGCAGTGCTAAGTCTTTAGCAGAAAATGCTTGCCTGCCAACCATACATCAGTAGCTCCATGATATGATGTGCCCAGACTAGATTAGTGATGTTGATTATGTTAGAATACTAGCAGGGATGTCACACTACAGTGGCTCAAAAAACTGTCCCAATGTTTTATACTTTTTGAAAGATGACATTGGCATGAAAGATTGGAAGTATCTAAAATTCTGGTTAAATCATGTCAAATACTATGGCATCACAGCTACAAATTGCATCTTAGCCTATGTAATTTAAATCA
>JABFYK010000378.1:0-12278 GCA_018849495.1 Termitomyces sp. T123_Mx157
GTCCTTGTATATATAGTAAGTGTAGACAAAGGATGGCCTGTGGCCACTGTGTGCCACAGTGGCCCTGGCCTCAGTTCGTGGCACCTCATTACCTCGTCACATTGTCATGTCCGATTCTAACACAGTCCAGTATGTCCATAAGGCTAAGCCCAAATAGAGTGCAGTTCCCATGTAGGGTCATCCCCTTACAAGATTAGATGTCTAGAGCAACATTCTACCAATCAGTTTTCATTCAATTGATAATGCAAATGCCTAGTCATGGCATTACATGTTCCAGTATAGTCAGGTAAGGTAATATGTTAACACTACAGTAAGCCCTATACAAGTTATATGAGTACTATCTTGGAAAACAGATGTACATACATATGGCACCACCTGACAGGTAGTCTACCACATGAGAAGTATAAAAATCAAGGCCACCATACCTGTCTGATTCATACCTGGTTGGTGGCACTATGTATCTCTCTGCCTGGCTAGCAGCTCAGACTTGTTCAGTACCCTGCCACCAGATATCTGACCATTTATGAAGACATCATTTTTGTAAATGATTTAGGTAAGAATATTAGTTATTGTGTTACAGACTTAAGACTGATACTGATTGTATCTGTGACTATTTAGGTCCATACAGTTCATATTCTAACACTCTCTAGAACATTGCAACCTCAAGTTCATTCTTGCATCACCCACCCTCCACCTCCCAACTTTTGTAAAAACATGCCATGTATTACCTGTAGTATGATGCAATAATATAACAATCAAGTGTGAGACTGGCTCCTTATTTAAAAATACAACATGTGCCAGAAAGGACAGGGTTCTGGGGCTGACTTACAACAAAGTTCATAATGATAGGCCCCTTCGAGTTTCTCTTGTTTATTTGTTTGGTCAATCATCCAGCTTCTGCCACACGTGCTGGGAAACAACCATTCATAGATATCATTGCTACTAGAGTGCTATGTAGAATGTGATTGATTCATGTATTTTCATCATGAGACAACATCTATTGAAAGAATTATCTTGTGACCTTGCAATTGTTCACAAGTATCAGTACAAGAAAATTTGCTACATTACTGGTTGCTAGCTTCTACATAATGATACATGTGAATGGGTGATTGGTTCCTGGCAAATGCGGCAGAAGCTGGGTAATCAGCCAGAGATGAGGCCTTGTTGTTGAGGTCCTTCATCATCAATGGTCAAGGTGTTTGTCACACTTGCCAATGCATGGCAAAGTGGAGTTTTGATTGATTGTTGACTGAACCCATGACTCGGACTCAGATGTGTCACATCTTTCACCAGTCAAGCCTCTTGCATTCCATGGGCAAGCACTGCCTGCAGTGCTCTCGTGACTATGAAGAGCGCCTGCAGGTGGCCATTCAAGGTGTCAATGAGGGATGGTACAATTCTTATGCAGCTGCTGCTTTAGATCTTAAGGTGCGTGTCACAATCCTCAATCTACCGAATCTTGCAGGTCCATCTAATCTAGTATCCGATCATCATTATAATGCCTACCCTTTCACTGTACCATATTATCCTGGTGGTCATTGCTCTTAGCATTTCTTAATTGGTAGTTTTCTCTCTTCAAAGCTGCTCTAGCTACATAATCTAACATGCCCGAGTCGCGTCTTCTTGACTGTCCGAGTGGACTTTAAATGAGCCTCTGACTAAGGTGTGACATGTCCGTGACGTCCGACTGAAGGGGGTCCGAGCTACCAGGACACAATAGTACCCGAGGAATGATTCTTCGGACCAACGCAATTGAATTTACGGATGCAATCGCCACTACCAGACAATTGCTTTGATATAGATATGTACATACTCAGGATCTGAGGCAACCGATTACGAGCCTGAAGGCAGTGATGATGGATATTCATGTAGATTCGAATCTAGGCCTAATTGTGCCACAAGGACGGATATTGGACGTTGTCAGCATGAGAATGCAGAACAGGAAGATGGTATCATCACCAGCTTAAGATCCGGCTTGTGAAGGACGAGGTGCTGTGCCTGACATCATAGTCGATGGGAGACGGAAGGAAGTTGATGTTGAGATACATATTCTTGGCACCGATCATTGAACACAGCATTGCGGCGCAAGGCTCCTCTCAACTTGAAGCGTGTTGTGATGCTTGACGACTAGAGGCGGATCAATACAGTTCAATCATGATGCCCGAGGAAAAGGATGAGACGTAGAACAAAATACCAGAGAAAAAGGATGAGATGTAGAATAGAATAAAAGATATATCAGTAAGAGTCCCTGTCTATCACTAATACACACCGAAACAGAGTCAGAAGACATCAAATGACGACGCATTTACTCCGTTGTTTAATCTTTTTGCCCCATTTTCCTTTCAAGCTTTCTCGTAGTGCTAGGTTGAAGACGTCCTGGACCCCCCGCCCTGTCTTCGCAGAGCATTCGACATATTTAGCGCCGATTTCTCTCGCCACATTTCCGCCTTGCTCTGGCGTTATTGGCGCTTGCCCTTGGGCGCTCAACATCCTTTTTGTCTGATCATCTGACCGTAGATCGGTTTTCGTTCCGACAAGAATGAGGGGTGTCCCTTCGCAAAAGTGTGCAACTTCAGGATACCACTGTTGCACAGGATGAGTATAAACAAGGAAGGATATGAATTAGCAATTACCTTATCCTGAACATTGGCAAGACTTGTTGGAAAGTCGATTGAGAATACGATGAGAATAACATCACTCTCGGGATAACTCAGTGGCCGAAGCCGGTCGTATTCTTCCTGTCCTGCGGTATCCCAGAGCGCTAGCTCTATTTCCTTGCCTTCAAATGGAACTTGGGTAACATAGTTTTCGAAAACTGTCGGGATATACGCCTGTAATTTACACGAACCAATAAATCCAATAATTAGAGGCTCGAAGTTTGAATAACTGCAGCTTACCTCTGGGAACCGATTCTCAGCATATACAATCAAAAGACACGTCTTCCCACAACCACCTTAACACGACTGATGAGCTCAATATGGCACATATGAGTTTGACAGCCTCGCACCATCACCAACCACTACGAGTTTTCGCTTGATGTCCGGCCTGCGCGAAATATTTCCTGATTGGCCTGATTGGTATGGAGATTCCATGAATGTATAAAAGATGGTATATTTGCACAATGGCGGGAGGTATATATGATGGCAGGTATGAGTGGTTGAACCTGAAGCAATGGCCGGCGGGGGTGAACATGAATGGTAACCGAATCACGTGGTCGTTTCTGTTTTATGCCCACCGTATTCTGGCCCATTGATGTGAAGCGCTCTGGCTTTTGTTATGGCTGGAATGCCCCTTCAGTCTGTATAGCTGGTGTACTTGAGGTATCGACGGTATGTTTGCCTTTCATGCGTGAATTTTTCGTTTTGTGTTTATTTTGAAAAGGAACAAGAGGCCAAGGAAGGATTGAAAAAAGATTTGCATCGTTCAATTCAGTGGAGGTTTCTCGCAGAAAAGTGTGGCAGCGAACCTGTAATACTAGGAAAATGTGTATTCGGTGCAGAGAGCGTTCGTTCGAAACGACCTATACCTTTTCTTCAATTACAAGACTGCGGGTACGCCTCTGATCTGTTCGTTTTCCTTGAGATAAATAAGTGATTGTCGTACAGGAACTATAGCCTAGTTTATTACTGTCGACATCAGTCAAATACCTTGCGTTTCTATACACTAGACATTCCAAAACATAATGTCTCCAGTCGGGGAACCCTTGCAGGCTCTGCATATCTCGATTCTGTGCTCCATGATTTCGCAGCTCCGAAGAGAGATCAATTCATAACGAGCATCAACGATGTCGTTATAAACCAGGTATTTACGACCTCTTCATCGTCGTCGCAGTCAATGAGATCATGTTAGTTCAATTCATCTAAATCGTTGGAACAAGCTCTTAGCCAACCGCTCAGAATAGAAGAGCCAAAACTATTGAAAAGCTTCATATCAGTGGGGTCACTTCTCTTGCGGGTTTTCGCGCGTATTTCGGTTGTCTTATCGACGATCTGCAATTTCCCGATTGTTCCTCCACATCTTCTTTTGAAGGATTTTTCAGCCACCAGTAAGTTTTTATCTATGAATTCTTTTGACATAGACGATGGTTTTCAGTCCAGCAAATAGACGTTAGAGCCGAACAGATGGACTTCTTCGCCACTGAGGCTGGATCGTTGCGTCGACGCGCATCAACGCCCATCCACATCTATTCTGGTCGATATACCAAGTCTGTCCTTCGTTTTCGTCCCATCAGCTTCCATGCCTGAAAGAAGAACTCAGCTTTTTCAATACAGTATGGTTGATACTGAATGATATCATTATGGGTGCAGCGCTCGGGTCTTTCATTTGTGAAAACCACGTCGCTCTGGCCCGACTATTGATTGAGACGGCTGAGGTTAGTCTTGCCTTATCAGTTGTTCTCTGCTTGCTGTTGACGATTCGAAAGGAATGCTTGATTAGTCGGGTGCAGTGGACCTTGCAATGGCTTGACTCGTGGCCTGCTGGCCTGAAGCTGAACACGGAGCTGAGTCGCTTTTATTCGCATACATTCATTGGTCTGGTTACGGTGTGGGGCGGTGCGTTTGTTGGCTGTAGCCGCAGACTCATTATGCTCATGCTTCACAGGGTTCCTTCAGCAAGGGGTACCCTACTTGCCTACGGTGATTTATGTCATCGGCGTTCTAAGTAGCGGAGGGATGACGATCACCATTTCATTACTTCTCGATGTGCTAGCTGTCCTTACAACCCATATTTGTATATGCTACGTCTTGTCAAGGGCTGTGTATCAGCGAATGTTGAAGTCGGCAGGCTCATTATGGAATCTTTTCAGAGGTGGGGATCATATTCAATTGTTCAAGGATGGTTTTTGCCTGATGATATCCCACAGGGAAACGGTACAACGTCCTGCGCAACCGGACGGACTCGTGGGAGTACGATATTGACCAACTCTTGTTCGGTACCATCTTCTTCACACTTCTCGCATTCCTTTTTCCGACGGTGCTAGTTTACTACTCTTTATTTGCTCTGGTATGTATTGATCCAGTGTACCACGCTTGCAGGTAGTTGATTCTATGATAAAGTTGCGTCTCTGTGTCCTTATGATACAAGCGAGCTTAGAAACCCTACTTGCACTTATGAACCACTTCCCACTCTTCGCCCTGATGCTTCGGGTGAAGGATCCCTGGCGGCTCCCAGGTATGTTCTTGGTTTAAAACATATGTCACTCTTCGATCAACGAATCACCAGGTGGTATTTACTTCGCCCTGGAAGAATTTCCGGGCTCAGAGACACCTTACATTGTCATCAAAGTAGGTGCTTTCTATCTCTTTCCCGCTACCCGCTCTAAATGTTCATGTGCAGAACCAGCCTGTATCACTGTCGACCATCTTTTTCCAGTACAGTGAGTTGCTTGTTTACCCCTCAGGGCAAGAATTCCCCCAGATGTGTAAACCTCTCCAGTCGAGCTGCTTTCCCGACTTGCAAAGCATTACAACCCCTTGCGTCTCCTTTGGTGCTTGCTTTCAGGTCAACATCTCGCGGCGATCCCTCCCTATTCCATACGTTATAACAACCGCGGATAGGGACAGCTAAAGCGGGGAAGATGAAATCATGAGGTACATTTTCAAACTTACTATGTATGTATGTACAGTACCTTTGGAATACCTGCTACTGGTACACTTTGGAATGTTGTTATGCTACAATACTGAGACGATGAGGAATATCTATCTATCTTAGTGCCACTGGCACTCCACTAAAGTATTGGAGTATTCTTCTGAGCATCCTCCTATCTCCACCACTCACTGCCACTTACACTCTCCTCTAAAATATCCTTGGCTTTACGCTCCCCAGCTTCCTTCAGCACACTCACTTACACTCTCCTCTAAACCATCCTTAATCTTACGCTCCCCAGCTTCCTCCAGCGCACTCTCCACCGTCCTTTCTACATCCCTCGACAAGCGTACCGTCTCTTTCATACTCAGCCCCAACTCCTCTAACCCACTCAACATAGGCTCATAGACGCTCTCATGGAAAGGCCTCACCACACCCCTGAGCTGAATCTTCCCATCCAGCACCAAAAGTGCCGCAATACCAACGGGCATACCCACGGTGCGCGCCATCGCAGACGACCTGTCCGTCCCGTACTCGATAAGCGAGGACGTATACACGTGTTCCTGTGCCGTATGAGGGTCCTTTGCGATGATCTCGTGCGAGAGCACTACCATATCCCGCTCGTGCGGCTTGTAAGCTAGCTGGTGTGCGAGGAGGTACGCGAAGATATCGATGGGCACCATGGCACCCGAGGGAAGCAGTGGGAGAGGTTTAGTATATGCTGCATGTGGGGTGGGTACGAGTCCGAGCCATTCGAGGGCGGAGTGGAGGTCTTGTATGTTCTCCAAGGGGACGAGGCGGGTGATGGCATCGGGTGGGAGGCTAGCGGCAGCTTCGGCTTTGAGACCAAGTCGTCGAGCGATGCAGAGTCGAACGAAAGAGTGCCAATTCGGGAGGTATATCAGACCCTGCGCGTTGAGGAAACCGAGGGATCGGAAAGAATCCATGAGACTTGAGAAGCCGGGGTATCTGATGCGTGGTTACTTCAGTTCATCCCCAGCGCAAAGAGAGGGAAGGTGGGGAAACCGCTAACCTTAGTGTACCACGCATTAACGTCCGAGTCTGGTTCGAAGTCAAGCGATAGGCCTCTCTATAAGCTAAGCTACTACGATTAGCAAGACCTTCCAACTTAAATTCATCCGTGATTGGTACATCCGGAAACACATTTTCATTTTTCAACACTTCGCCTTCTCGAATGGAATGGATCTGTCTCCAGTCCTCAGTGCACCTGGTCGTGAGTAACTTGAAACAAACCACCCACCTCGTCTTTCAGCAGGAACTTGGCGCTAGCAAGAGTAGCCTGAAGCACGCCCCTGGGATTCCAGCTGAACTTGTATCTGAGTGGCGTATGCTCAACATCAGGCGCGGGTAGACCTCCGCAGAACGAAGTGAACGACTGAACAATTTTTCTATCGGACTGGAGTCTGGAGATCAGGTTGAGGGCGGTGAGATGGTCAATGCCGGGGTCTAGCCCGATTTCATTTAGGAGGAGGACGTCCTTGTCCACGGCTCTGTGATGGGCGATGTTTAGATGGAGGGATAGTTCCAGCACAGGAAGAAATTGAAACGTACTCGTCATGTAGCAAGGACATCTCCGTTGTGACATACGAAGCAGTGACAAGGTGTTTCCTATCCCGAAGACACCTGCGTGCGACCCGGATATGAAACGGAACGGGAAGAAGACTGCAGGTAGTTTGCATTAAGATAACGTTCACTAGAAAAACCAGAGCTCAGAAGGCCCATACTCATACTCACCTAACAACGACATCCGACTCTCCGATCAACGCTTCCACCGCCTCCCAATCACCAACATCCAGAACCCTATACTGAATATTCAGAAATTCCTCGCTCAGCCTCTCGAGCTCTACGAGCGAATTGCTCACTATCACGAGTTACAATGCGTGAGTAAAGATAGAGTGCAAGCGGAAAGGTCCACGCATCGAAGGGACACTCACCAACGACGAGCTGCACATCCCCCCTCCTCGCAATTACCTCAACAGCAGGACGCGCAACCATCCCGCTCCCGAGCATTAACACCTTCTTTTTCTTCCCCATCCTCATCTCCCCCGTGCTTTTTAGTGTTCTTTTCTCTGGCACTAGCTTCCCGCGTCCATGTAATGAATCGAGTTTTGGTGCACAAATGGATTCTTCATAAGTCTCGTTTTTCATCTCGTTTTCATTCTTGCCGACCAGGCCCAACACCCCGTCCTTGTTCCCGCTCTGAGTCTCGTCCGCCACTGCACAATCGTCATCGTCCCAACTCTCGTCCTCAGCTTTCCTCAAAATCTGACTCTTCATATCCATACGCTTCTCACGCTTCCAAAAGTTGATAAGCCCACGCCCCAACGACCTATACCTTCCCACCAACTCCCCTCTCCTCGCAATCGTCGCACGTTCCAGCGCCTCATCCAATTCCCTTCCCCTTCCGCTATCCTGTCCCTCCTCCCCCCCTTGCAACCCGCCCCATATCTCATCACCCAAAAACCCACCCACCCCCTCCGCCATCATATACCCCTCCGCAATCCTCTGCACAAATGGCAAAACCGCTCTCTCAAAGCTCACCGACGCGTCGAGCGGCAGCGTCGCGGGGAGAATGTCTACTGCCATCATTTGGACCTGTGGGAGTGACACGCTAGGCAGGGGCGATGGGGTGATTTTGTAGAAAGGCGCGGTGAGTGTTGTGGATTGGGTGAGGAATTGGAGGCCGCCCTGTGCGGGATTAGGTTGAGCTGTACTCGGTAATGAGAAGTTGGAGCGCACCTCAATATCACAACTAATATCTCCGATATTCGTAAACCTGAACCCCTTAAACGCGCGCGCGCGGTCGAGTGCGACAGAGAGCTGCATCGTCGTCATGAGCCGCGGAAAATTGGAAGACCAGCCCGTGCTGTTGAGGAAGAGCGTTAGGTAAGGAGCGATCTAGGGATGAAATTTGGTGAGTTGCTCGGTTGTGAGTGGGCAGTGGAAAGGAAGAAAGGATTGTGTAGGGAAAGCGAGGATAAGGCAACGCACCGTCTCGTGGAATGTAGACCGATATGACTGCGGGTAGGCATAATAATGCGCACGGTCGTAGCGTTGTCCGTCTAGACGGATGAAGTAGTCTTGTGGCATTGCATGGGCGAGGTAGATCTGAGTTGATGATCATTATTTATAAAAGGTCACTGGCTAATGAGAACGGACGAACCTTATTTAGAGGTGTATCTGGAACGAAGAGATTTTTTTTAGTGAGTGAATGTATGGGTAGAAGAGAGGCAGTGAGGGAAGCAACGTACCAGGATTCGTAACCAGCGCGTGCAAATCTTTAATTTCTACTTTCTCAATTGGAAGTTCTTGGAGGATGTCTAGGCATCCATGTGCGACGTTTCCGTTTCTACAACGGGAAAATTAGCATAATGTCTGGATTGAACACATTTCAGACTTGACGTGGAATGCAAATGCAAAATACGAAATACGAAACACTTCGTGCAGAAGACGAAACAAAGAAACACGCACCCAGTCAAGCCAATAACGAACGGGCCCAGCGCGGGCGGAATCGCGCCTTCTGCAATTTGATCGCCGATCGCGCGGAGGGCTTGGCGAAGGCTTTGAAGGGTTGGGTGGGTGTGTGGGCGGGGAGTGGACTACATAAAGCAACAGGGGGAGGATTAGCTGATAAAAGAGGAGACGGAGGGTATACGGACAAGGAAGGGTGTTGCGATTCCGTTTTCTAGGTGTGACTGGGCCATTGAGGAGAAGGATTCGAGGACGCCTGCGACTGTACGCATGGAGTCAGAGTCAAAACAAGAATGATACAAGAAAACACCGCGTACCCCCTGCAAACCACCCAAACCCTACCGTCCTCTTACCACTCTCATCCGTCAACATCTCATAATCTATCAATCTCGGTATAAGCTCTGCATACTTCGTGCTCTCCTTCTGAACAACAAACTCGGCGAGCAGAGGCAAGTTGTACGCTTGCCCTTTGACAGTGTGAGAGAACATGAGGTATGTGCGCGGGATCATCACATAGCCCCTGTTAGCCCAGGAGGAATTCAGCGGTGCGAGAACGCCTGAAGAGAGAATTCCAGCGAGAGGGGGCTCTTTGATGCCGAGGATGATATGTGAGTTATGGAGGGTGCGGGCGAGGGAGGCGCCAGCCTGAGGTGAGACAAATTGAAAAGGGGATGGAGTAGGGAAGAAGGAGGACGTACAGCAACGTATTCTTCATCTTTAAATATGCGTCTGTCGCAGTGTTCAACCTCAACGTTGACACCGCCTTCGACGAGTTTCTTGACACCCTTCGGAGTCAACGGGGCTCTTCGTTCCCAACTCCTCTTTGGGTCCTCGCGTCTAATATGCAACAATGAAGTTTGTGAGCTGTCCGTTCAAGATATCCCTGCTTACTTACCTTATGCCTACAGTCACAGGTGTGCGCGAGAAAAAGGACCGCGCACACACAGAGGGCGCGTTAAAATCGAAGACGCGGTAGATAGAAAGAGTACGGCGAAGCAGCATTTGCGTTGTAGAAAATCTGCTCTGAGAGAGGACATATACAAAGTAACTATGGAATTATTATAGTAATGGTACTGGTGAGATCCGCCCGGTGACAATTAGCAGAGTCAGAAGGACAACTGGAGTGATGAATGGCGGGATTAGATAAGAAAGAGGAAGTTGAAAGAGGCCTTGGCGAAGATAAGGACAAGCGCACGTCAATGAGACGAAGCGACGACGAAGAATTCTTTTGAACTTCGACTTGGATTCTAACAGGTAACACGTTAGCTTATCCTAGTAAACAACATCCAAGGATCTTACTCAGAGTATCTTCTGAGACTCCTCTTCCGAGCTCAAACTGCAATTTTTCCTCGACCAAGTCGGAGAGCTTCTTTCATCTGATAGACCATGCTTCAATGTCCTTGGAATCTAGCAGGCAATATATTAACACGCCCTCACGACAGCAGCCGACATCCATTTCACTAGGAGAACAAGAGGTAAACACGCTACATATCCTGTCAGCTTACTCCAGGTCTTCCCGCCTCAAACTACTTCGACTATCGCAGTTGAACTTATTGCATATATATGTATCGGCTCGCACCGCCGCTTCTGTTTTTCCGAGCAGACCACCTCAGAGGTCCCGGATCCCATTGTTGTCCTCGCCGTTCAACATTCCGAGAGCTTCTTTCATGTCAAACAGACCATGTGTACTTCGATGTACATACCTTGTGTTCTATATACGCATCATGACAAATCCTTGGTTGAAGCACTCCGAGGCTGTGCAGACGTAACATGTAGCGGACTCTGAATCTGATTGAACGTCAAGAAGCAACTTCGGGCATGGAGATTATGCAAATATGAATCCTTAAACTTTGATCTTCCCTCTGTGCTCTTGTTTGCACGACGAGTCTTCCATCAAGGTCACCCCTGGTCTGATCATGATATTGATACGTACCCGCTGTATCCCCAATCACGAGGATCCCCAAATCCATTGATCACATGAGTGCACAACAGCCCTGGACCAGTGACCTCCTTGTACAGCCGTGGTCTCCATGATTCAGACCATCGTTGATGCTGATTCTCCCAGTTTCAGGATCTCTCTATTTCAAGGTGTTAAACAACCACCACTTGTCATAAGTTGTGATCATCTTTTTATTTCATCTGGCTCCTGCAGACTTGTTGAAATATCTTGATGGGACAACCAGCCTTTTCTAAATCTTTCTCAATGATGAAAAAAAAGTCTCAATCAAAGACACGACAAACTATCAGTAACTCGGAGATGTTTCTGGATTCTTGCAATCGACTCTCGCTGTGATCCTCCTGGCTGTCGGGCTAGCGCTGATTCACTGGTATTTGACTACTTGAACAGTTTTCCTGCTTGCATTCCGCTGGTCTGGCAGACTAAGCTCACATCCACCAGGTTGTTTCATTGTGTTAAATATATACATAGAGTTCACAGATCCTTGGAAACGGAAGCCTGATATTCCAGAAACTCTTGAAGACAATGTTCATCAGATGGTTGTGCCATCTCTATTTATGGATAAAGGTGTGCTCGAACTGAGTCCTAGGATTGTTGAAGTCTGATATATATGCGAATACTAGTACCGCCATTATAAAAGCTCATGCTTCAGTATCCCTTCTTTTGTAACACCTCAATGGCAACCATATTATATGACAATGACTCACCCCGCCTGACATATTTCAATTGTGAGCAGGAAATCCTCTCTGGCACAGAGATCCTTGGTGGATTTGCCACTTCTCTACAGGGGAGTGAAAATGTATCTATGTCTGTTAATTTTTCAGGCATGTGTCATGTGAAACCCATTATATTTGTTTACTCAAAAGGAGTGTGTATACAGGAACTTCCATCACATTATTTGGAACGCTTTTCTCAGACTTGGCCATCACTGTCATGCTTGATGGAAAAATACAGGCTGGAGTCCAGTTTATGAAGACATTTGGCGATCTGAATCCCTTCTATCAGTCCCCAAATCTACCTGATGCACCACATATTCTGAGAATTGATTGCACTAACTTGGTGGCCCTGGGTTAAATATATTTTGGGTTGACTATGTCACTGTTACAGCTGGACAGAACACTTCATTGGTGGGAGATGTAAGGGCAACCTCTGGGGCAGCGGATCTAAGTCACGCAGCTAGCAGAGGGGAATCCAAAGTATATTAGCATGTGTAAATGACAATACAATCCGTAACTAATCACCT
>JABFYK010000380.1:0-12246 GCA_018849495.1 Termitomyces sp. T123_Mx157
TCAGGGTTTGAGTTTTGGTTGGGTTTTTGTCTATACAGTCATCCAGAATCATTTGAAGACCACATGAATTAGGATTGTATAGCCCAGGAAAAATAACTGGACCAGTGGAAATCCAAGCTGGACATGTAATCTGGCACAGACATTGAGTGCATTCACAAAAGAAGACTATAGTAAGTTACTGGCTTAAATGTGGAGCTTAATGTTCTGATCAGACATTCTTCAATGGGCCTGAAACTCTAAGCAAATGATGATCAACTTGCTTGGCTAAATTCTAAACTGTATGTGTTCATTAGCATCAGAAAACCAGACAATGCATAAATATTGGCCTGAAGGGGACTGGTTTGCACAATGGCCAGATGTAGATTGGCAGAGAAAAAAAGTTCTTTTTTGATGGAGTCCATTTCCAAGTTAAGATCACTAACATAAGCCAATAGATAGTGACTTATAACAATAATGCCCAAAAGATGCAGAAGCAATTATCACAAAACAATTTCATGCTGTCATTGTTTGAGAAGAAAACAACAAAGCTAACATGCAGCCTGCAAGCTCCTGAGTTACAGGCCAAAACAGATTACAAGGAGAAAGTAAAAACATTGTGTTGACACTAAGCTTGCAAAATCAAACAATCTGTTGACAATATTACTCAGTCTGTATGGTTATGACTGTATTTCTCTATGTACCTGTTGACAATATTACTTGGTATGTAGTTAGTATGGCTGGATGTATGTAGGCATGGACCTGGGCTCACCTCAGTCTGTATGGTTACAACTGAGGTGTTCTGGTGTCCACATCCAATCCTTTTGTGTATGCTGTACAGTTTTCCATCCTGTTTTTCCTTCCCCCTTGTGCCTTGTCATGTGCTTGTCCCTTTGCCTTGTCACATGTCTCAATCCCACTTCTACACTCCCCCAGACTTGGGACATGCGTCACTCATTGCAGAGTCAAAGGGCCAGGCACAACTTGTGGTGCTGTGGACATGGTAGCAGCTTGGTGAGGAGATTGGCTATGTTTTTGTCACTTGGTAGATATGTGATATTCACTCTTCCCTCCTCAACTAGATGCCTGATGTAGTGGTGCCTCATGTCAATGTGCTTGACTTGGTTGTGGTTTCTTTTGTTCTCTGCTATCACAATGGACCTGTTGTTATCTCCTTTGAGTTCAGCTGGGTATGCAGTGGTGTGGTGTATCTCTGAGAGGGCCACATACATCCATTGAATTTGTTTGGCTGCTCGTCCAAGCATGATGTATTCAGCCTTGGTCATTGAGGTTAACATGGTATCCTGATACTTAGCACTCCAGCATGTCGGTCCACCCATCTGGATATAGACTTCCCCTGATATGGACTTGCAGGTATTGGGGTTGGATGCAAAGTCTGAGTTGTAGTATCCTCGTAGTGTGTAGTCCTGGTGTCCCTTGCTGCCATATCTGATTTTGTAGTGCAAGGTTGCTTTAAGGTATTGGAGAACATGGAGTAGTGCATGCCAGTGGGCCTTGCCTGGATTCAAGCGACATCTGCTGAGTGATGCAATAGCAAATGCAATGTCTGGCCTGGTCCCAATCTGTGCATACATGATTGATCCTAGTGCTTCCATATACAGCTTATCTTGCATATAGAAGCACTCCTTGGGGGTCTGCGGGCTTTGGTCATGGCTAAGTACTATGCCTGTGGGAAGTGGTGTATATTTCAGCTTGCATTCTGTCATCCTATACTTCTCTAGAGTGTGTTTGATGTACTCTTTCTGATTAAGAGTCATGAATCATTGTTAGTAGTCCCTTGTTACATGTATTCCCAGTACAGACTTGATATCCCCAAGGTCCTTGACTTGGAAATTCTCTCCTAGTTCTTTGCATGCCTTGTTGCTTTCAGCTTTGGAGCTCAACATTCCTGACATGTCATCTGTGTACATGCTTGTGATTGTCTTTTCCCCATCTCTCTCTCTCATCCTCACTGATTGGTCTGCTTCTGATCTCCTGTATCCCAACCTCTTCATGTCTCAATCCAGCATATTCCACTAGTTGTTTGCACTGTCCATCATGCTATATATGGCCTTGTCCAATAGGGCTACTAATTCCTTGCTGTTGTTGTTGTCTCCTCCATTCACATGTTCAATACTCTCCTGAACCTGTTTGCCAGCCATTATGTCAATGCAAAAAACCTCATTTGGTGTCTTTTCATATCCCTCAGGCTGTTCTATGAGGATAGGTACCTGAGTCAGTGCATTGAGGTATGCGCTCTTATAATCTATCTGCCACATCTAATGATTGCACACCTCTCTGATAGCAATGTTCATTCTCAGCAACTCATACTTGACAACTGATGTGTGCATGGCAAAGTAATCAACACCTGGAATCTGTGAAAAACCCTTTGCCATAAGTCTTGCCTTCCTAGCAACTATGTTCCCATCACTGTCATACTTAAGTGCAAATGTCCATTGATTTTTCATAGTCCAGGCCTCCTCCAGCCTCTTCACCAGCTTCCACACTTGATGCTTCTCTATCCTGGCCATCTCTTTGTTCATTGGTCCCTTCCAAAGGTCAGGGCAGCACATTGCTTCTGAGTATGTTTTTGGTATCTACATGCTGTTCTCCATAGTGTTGGAGACTATGGCCATTGCCACTGGCCCATGGTCACTCATCCAGGCCAGTCCTTCTGCTATTGCATTATTGATGTTTTGCTCACTCTCTGTGGATTGGATGGCTTTTGTGGACAGGTTTGAGATGTGCATTGAATGTTGGAGTTCTGTAAGAGCAACCTCTGGAGTGGCAGATTGAAGTCATACAGCTAGCAGAGGGGAATCCAAAGTATATTAGCAGAGTAGACAACGATACAATCAGTAACTAATCACCTAGCAGAGGGAAATCTGAAGAGAACAAGTCTAAGAATCCCTGCTGCTTAGTGCAGTGCATCAGCAGGTGGCAGAGGCATGGGAACTACTGTACAGATGACTGGAGCTACTCCCAACTCTAGGGCAATGATCACTGAGGTAATATGGAGAACTCTGCAGTTCTCCAAAAATCTCCAGGATTCCAGAAAGAGCCTTGGAGATGTCAAGCTGCAGAGGTGCTGGAACAAGTTGTGGAGGTTGAAAATGGAAGTCCCCTGACATCACCCCCCTCTAGTGTGCAGCATCTCAATGTGCAGGGTAAAAGAAGTCTCTGATCACTCAGTCTACTGGTGAGATAGGATAAATCCCTTGTATGGCATGTGGCTCTGGATGTTTCTGGTAGAACTTCTTGACAAGTTCGGGGGCATGTACATTCTCCCATGGCTTCCAGGAGATATCCTCAATCCCATAGCCTTTCCACTTCACCTTGTATTGGAGCCATCTCCAGAATAAATTGCTATCCAGAATTTCCTCTACCTCATATTCCTCATTGTTGTTGACCACCACAGGGGGTGGCAGAAGTGGTGGACAATGCCCCAGAATAGGATCTTTAGGGGCCGGAGTTAGTTTGACCACATTGAACACTGGATGAAGCTGGCATATCCCTGCGGGATGCCGGAATCAATAGGCCAAGAATAAACGGCTATCCAGAATTTCCTCCACCTCATATTCCTCATTGTTGTTGACCACCACAGGGGGTGGCAGAAGTGGTGGACAATGCCCCAGAATAGGATCTTTAGAGGCTGGAGTTAGTTTGACCACATTGAACACTGGATGAAGCTGGCACATCCCTGTGGGGAGCTGGAGTCAATAGGCCAAGGGTCCTACCTGTTGTTTCACTGTGAAAGGCTCCAACTGCCAGTGCAACAGCTTTTTTGAGGGCAGGGTAGTTGTAATATCAGAGGCATCCAGGTAGACTTGATCTCCAGGCTGATATTTGTGCTCCGGAGTCCTTCTGCAGCCATAGTATTGTGCCATATCATCCTTTGCCTTTGCCAGTGCTGCCTGGGCCTTCTCCTGCAACCTCTTCATCTGGTTCACAAATTTGTTTACTGCCTCATTCTCTGAGGGCTGGGCCTGGGGTTCAAAATCCATGCACGGATGCCATTCTGTGTTGAGGAAGAATGGGGAAAACTGGGTGGATGCATGAATGTGGTCATTGTATTAGAATTTGGCGTCAGGGAGGAGTTTGTCCCAGTTATCTTGGCATTCATTGCAAAAGAGGTAGAGATACTGCTCTAACTCCTGGTTTACGCATTCCATCTGGCTATTGGACTGTGGGTAGTAGGCAGTAGTAGTGTGGAGCTTTACTCTGAGCAGTCAGTAGAGCCTCCAAGTGAACTCTGCCACAAATTGTAGTCCCCAATCTGAGATGTAGGCATTGGAGAGGCCATGGAGCTTCCAGACATTCCTCCAGTACAGGTTTGCAATGCCCATAGTAGAGCAAGTGGTGTGGGTTGGAATGAAGTGCACTCACTTGCTATATAGATCTACCACCACCATGATTGCATCATAACTATGGGCATCAGGGAGCTCTACAATGAAGTCCATGGATGACACACTCTATCATTCTGTGGGCATGGGTAGTGGGTGTAACTGTCTGTAGAAGAGTTGGCACTGGGACTTGGTCCAGAGGCAGAGATTGCAGGTACTAGTGTAGGACCTGACATACCAGAACATCTGGGGCCACCAGTAGTTCCGCAATACTAGCTCCAGTATCTTCTACCATCCAGGGTGCTCTGCAATGCAGGAGTTGTAGTGTTGCTCCACAATCCTCCAATGGAGCTCTGAAATGTTGGGAATGTAGATACGATCTTGGAAAGTCAGGATTCCATCTTGGAAAGCCTATTTGTTAGTGTGGACTGCCTTGGCACTAGTGGTAGGCCCCAACTTCAGCATCCTAGCAGCTTGTGCCACCAGCTCTTCTTGCTGACCATGCCAATTACTCCACCATATGTCCCAGAGAATATCTGGTTCTACTCTCTTGATGGCAAGACCCTCCATGGCTTGGATTGCAAACAATTCAGGGTGGAGGAGCACAATATTGCTGTAATCCCCTTCTCCCATGCCATGGTCTACTTTCTGGAATAGAGTGTCTGGTTTCTCCATGCTCTGGCCAGGCTTGTAGTGCAAAGAGAAGTCAAAGTTGGCAAGGTAGAGGGACCACTGGACCCGTTGGCAATTGAGCTTGGCCATCCGGAAGTATTCAAGGTTCTTGTGATCCATCCAGACCTCAAACTTGTGCTGTGTGCCCTCCAGGAAGTGCCACCACTCCTCAAACAACTGGATAATAGCCAGCATTTCTTTGTCATGAATCTTGTAGTTCTGCTCTACTGTGTTTAGGCTCTTGGAGTAAAAGGCCACTGGATGCCACTTTTCATCCTCCGGAGATTGCTGTGAGAGCATAGCTCTAGTAGCAAAGTCGGAGCTGTCAGCCTCCACCCAGAAGAGAGAGTTGTTGTCTGGAAAGAGGAGAACAGGTTCGGAGGTCATGGTGCACTTGAGAATGTCAAAGGCTGTCTGCTCCAGAAGTCTCCAACTCCACAGAACATCCTTTCCCATGAGGTCAAATAGTAGATAGGCATGATATGAGAAGTCCTGGATGAAACTCTAGTAGAAGTTTGCAAAGCCAAGGAATGCCTGCACCTCCTTCTTGTTCTGGAGCTCTGGCCACTCTGCTACACCTGCTACTTTCACTGAGTCCATCTCTGCAGTTCTGTGTGATATGAACAGGCCCAAGTACTTGATCTGGGTTTGTTTAAACTCGCACTTCTCTGGCTTGAGGTAGAGCTAGTGCTGGCAGAGACATTCCAGGACAAGGCAAGTGATCCAATGGTGTTTCTCCAGCATTTTGGTATAGATGAGGATGTCATCAAGGTATACACACACTACACCCTCTGCTATGAGGTCCTGGAAGATGTTGTTTATCATAGTTTGGAAGGTGGCAGGGCTATTGGTGAGTCCAAAGAACATAACAAGTGGCTCAAACAATCCTTGATTAGTCCAGAAGGCAGCCTTCCACTTATTTCCCTCCTGAATGTGCACATTGTTGTAACCCCACTAGACATTCAGCTTAGTGAAGTATTGTGCACCCCAGAAGTTGTTGATGAGCTTGGAGATGAGAAGGAGAGAGTAACGGTTCTTCACTATCATGGCATTGAGTATCCAGTAGTCCTAGACCAGTCAGAGGGAGCCATCCTTCTTTTTGATGAAGAAGCCATTGGAGACTTGGATGGGTGGATGTGACCAGAGCCTAGGTTCTCCTGCAGGAATGCGTTGAGCTTATCCTGTTCCTGGGGCATGAGCGGGTAGACCTTACAGCTGAAGGGTGCCAAGTCTGGTAGCAGTTCAATGGCATGGTCCCACCTCTTGTGCTCTAGAAGTGAGTCAAACAAAATTTTGGAGAACACATCCTGAAACACATGAAGATAGGAGAGTACCACATCCCAGAACTCTCGAGGCATGTCATTAGCAGCAAATGCCTGGGCCAGCCATTGAAACATGGTCTGGCTAGCCTGGATTTCTGTGATGGAGGGCAGCAGGTATATAGTGGTAGCATAGATTTGATCCCCCACTTCTACCACTTTGTCTGGGAGCTCTAGCTTGCATATGCCACCAAACTTCCCTCCATGCTCCTCCTCTGAGGCTCTGCTGTTGCTCCAATCATCCTTGTAGAGGGCCTCTCTATGAGGGAATGCCAGAAGCAGGGGATCTAGAAGGTCTAGATCTGCAAAGGGAAGAGGGCTAGCACAATATGCGCAGATGGCTGTGTGCTCCCAAACTCAGGTCCGGTGCTCCGCTCTGTCCTCTGTGGCACAAGCAGAACACTTCCAGGGCCACCTGCTCATAGTTACCTTCCCTTTGGTCCAATCAACCTTGGAGTTGTGCTTCTAGAGCCACATGAAACCAAGAATCATGTCTGCCTTTCCAAGCTGGTAATAGCAAATACAGTGTATTCCATGCAGTTCTGATTATGGAGGACCAGATCAATTACAGAATTGATGGCATCTGCTTTGTTAGGCATTCTGTTGATGTTGTAGACAGGAAAGGGCTTGGGGAGGGGCTGCATGGTCAAGCCATGGTGTTTGATGAACTCTGAGTCCAGGAACAGTCTCATCGTTCTGCTGTCCAGAAGAACTGTGACTCTGCAGATTTGCTGAGTGTCTATTGTCTCAATCTCCACATCAAGACACAGAGAGTTGGTGGACAGGGCAGAGGCCATTATATACTGTTGGGGCATTTGATGCACCCAAGCAGGGCTGTGCTGACGGACCTTCAGAAGTGTTGGAGAGCTTGGTGGGGGCTCTGGAGTTAGTGTTTGTATGTCTGAAGAGGAGTGTTGAGGTTCTTCTGTCTCAGAATGAAGAGCATCGGAAAAGGCAGTTTCATTTTCTATTGACAGACACAAAAACCTGTTAGCACTCAGCAATGGAGGCATACACCTCATCTGTTGCTCAACTAAAAATCCTCCTCCAGCTCTGGAAGTGAAGCACACATACTGATCTCCTCTGGGGTCAACTCTGATGTAGGCTCATCTAGTGATAGAGCTCCAGTGGCATCCCTTGCGGCTAGCAGCTGGAGGAGGAGTTCCTCCTGCTCTGCCATGGAAAGATAGTGTACCTCCAGGCCCAGGGAGCAGTGCTGTGCAAAGTGCCCAGGCTTCTGGCATCTCCAGCACAGTAGCAAGGCAGTATAGAGCTGCCTGGCAGCATCTACATCTATGGGGATCCTTGGTAGCAGAGGGCATGCTGCAGGACTAGCCAGAGTAAAGGCCAGCATTAGACAGGCAGATGCAGGGTGGCAGAGATTGCTGATCAGAGCTGGGCACAGTGCAGAATGGGGGCAGCAGAGCTCCCTCCAAATCTCCATGAGTTGCCATTGGTTCCAGGCCACCTCATACCATAACACAATCTTTTCATTATCAGGGCAACCCTCTGCCAGATCGTCAATGTGTTCTACCAGTGCGGGGTGCAAGCCATTCTGGAAAGTAAGGCATAGTTGGAGGCCATTGGAGTAAGTGGCCTGCTCCACCAGAGCCCAGAATGAGTTAATGTACTTATCCAGTGTACACTTCCCTTGTCTGTACTGCTCCCTATTATGTAGCATCAAGGCTGCAGTCTTGGCAGAGTCTAATGGAAAAAACTCTGTGCAAAAGTCCTTCTCAAAGGCAGCCCAGTCCAGAAAGCTTCCAACACCTCCGGAGCAGTGGAAGACTTGCAGTGCATAAGTAGAGACATGTCTAGTCTTTATGTATGATAGCACCCAGGCTATTTTCAACATGTCAGAGTCAAAGGCATCCCTGCTGAGGTGGATATAAGTGAGGCAGGACTGCAGGAATTGCTCCCTGCTGGAGTGGGCACTGTCATACATGTCTGGTAGTGCAGGACATAGAATCCATGGCTGTAAGATTACTAGAGCTGCAGAGATGGGTGCAGATATGGTTGGGGCTAGTTTTGCAGCTGCTAGAGGGGCAGAGTTAGGGGGTAGGCATTTGAGCAGTGCCTGGAGGGACTGAGAGATGAGATCAGTTGTTTGACAGAGGATAGAGAGTTCAGTAGTATGGTGGGTGAGAGATGATTGCATTAATTGCATCTAGGTTTCTAGATAAAGCAGGCAAGTATAAGGAGACAACCCTTACTAAGTAACTCCAACTCTATCTGGCCTTAGTCATAGGTACAGCATTATCTCTAGCATATCTGACTAACTGGCTGCCAAGTCCCTGCACCTCCCAGTCAGTATTAGTCAGCCCTTTGTAGTCATTGGACCCTATATCCCCTTTCAACGTATTGATAGTAATTACTGCTTAGCATACCTGGGCTACTTACCACACATAGTATTAGTCATAGTGCAGCCATAGATATAGTATATAAGCTGGTCATAAGAATAGAATATCCTTTGACTGATCAATAACAGCATCTTCCAGGTCTATCCATAGATTGACTGTGAGCTCTCTAGCATTGTCCAACTCCATCTCTGCCTTGCCTTGACTCTTGTCTGCTGCTTGCCATCTTAGTACTTGCTTGCTGCCCACTTGACTCTTGGCTCTTGCATTTCATGATAGAAACATTCCGCAGTGTTGAGCATTCTCCTCACAGTGAGTTCAGGCCTTGTTCTGCAGGGCCAGGGCCTCCAAGGGTGTGTCTGGGTTGGCAAGCTGAGACATAGAACTCTGCAGTGTTTAGTCCTAGTGGAGAAGTGTTAGGTAGTGGCTTGGAGGTTCCTTGTGGCTATAAGAGGCTTTCTGTAAGGGCAACCTCTGGAGCAGCAGATCAGAGTCATGTAGCTAGCAGAGGGGAATCCAAAGTATATTAGCGGAGTAGATGACAATACAATTAGTAACTAATCACCTAGCAGAGGGGGATCCAAAGAGAACAAGTTTAAGGATCCCTTCTGCTTGGCGTGGCACATCAGCAGTGGCAGAGGCATGGGAACTACTGTACAGGTGACTGGAGTCACTCCTAACCCTAGGGCAATGGTTGCTGAGGTAATACAGAGAACTTCACAGTGCTTCAGAGATCTCTGCAGTTCTGGAAGAAGCTGTGGAGGTGTTGGACAAGCTGCGGAGATGCTGGAATCAGTCCTGGAGGTTGGAAATGGAAGTCCCCTGACATCACCCCTCCTCTAGCATGCGGCATCTCAACATGTGGGGTAGAAAAAGTCCCTGATTGCTTGGTCTGCGGGCAAGATAGGGTAAATTTCTCATATGGCACATGGGGCCTCTGAGTGTCTCCGGTGGAACTCCTTAACAAGTCTGGGGGCATGTACATTCTCCCGTGGCTTCCAGAAGACGTCCTCAAATCTGTAGCCTTTCCACTTCACCTTGTACTGTAGCCATTTCCGGAATAAACAGCTGTCCAGGATTTCTTCCACTTCATACTCCTTGTTGTTGTCAACTACCACAAGGGGCGGTGGAGCTGGCAGGCATTGCTCCAGGATCAGATCCCCCAGGGCCAGGGTTAGCTTGACCACATTGAACACTGGATGAAGCTGGCACATCTCTGCAGGGAGTCGGAGTTGATAGGCTAAGGGTCCTACCTGTTGTTCTACAATGAACAGCCCTAATTAGTGGTGTGACAGCTTTTTTGAAGGTCAGGTGGTAGTGATATTGGAGGCATCCAGGTAGACTCAATCTCTGGAGTCCTCCCATGGTCATAGTATTATGCTATGTTGTCCTTTGCTTTTGCCAGTGCGGCTTGGGCCTCTTCTTGTGACTTCTTCATTCGGTCTACAAATTTGTTCACTGCCTCATTCTCTGAGGGCTGGGCCTGGGGTTCAAAACCCATGCGTGGGTGTTGTCTGGTGTCAAGGAAGAATGGGGAGAACTGGGTGGATGCATGAACATGATTGTTATACTGGAATTTGGCATTGGGAAGGAGCTCATCCCAGTTCTCCTGGTACTCGTTGGAGAAAAGGCAGAGGTACTGTTCCAACTCCTGGTTCATGCGCTTCGTCTGGCCATCAGACTGGGGATGGTAGGCAGTGGTGGTGTGGAGCTTTACTCTGAGTAGTCAGTAGAGCTCCTGGGTGAACTCCGCTACAAATTGTGGTCCCCAGTCTGAGATGTAGGTGTCAGAGAGGCCATGGAACTTCCAGATGTTCCTCTGGTACAGGTTTGCAGTGCCCATGGCAGAGCAGGTGGTGTGCATTGGAATGAAGTGCGCTCTCTTGCTATACAGGTCCACCACCACCATGATTGTGTTGTACTCATGGGCATCCCCAGCTTGTGGTGCAAGGAGAAGTCAAAGCTGGCAAGGTAGAGGGACTATTGGGCCTGCCAGTGATTGAGTTTCTTGGCTGTCCAGAAGTATTCAAGGTTTTTGTGATCTGTCCAGACCTCAAACTTGTGCCACGCACCTTCCAGAAAGTGCCGCCACTCCTCAAACAATCAGATGATGGCCAACATCTCCTTGTCATGGATCTTGTAGTTCTATTCCACCGCATTCAGGCTCTTGTAGTAGAAGGCCATCGGATGCTATTTCCTATCCTCCAGAGACTGCTGTGAGAGCACCACTCCCATGGCAAAGTCGGAGCTGTCTGCCTCTATGTGGAAGGGAGTGTTGTTGTCCAGAAATAAAAAGACAGGCCCAGAGGTCATGGCATGCTTGAGAGTGTTGAAGGTCATCTGCTCTGGAGGCCCCCAGCTCCACACAATGTTCTTTCCCATGAGGTCAAATAGTGGGCAGGCATGGTGCAAGAAGTCCTGGATAAATCTCTGGTAAAAGTTTGCGAACCTGAGAAATGCCTGTACCTCCTTCCAGTTCTGGGGCTCTGGCCACTTTGCCACACCTGCTACTTTTACTGGGTCCATCTCTGCTGTTCCATAGGAGATGATCAGCCCCAGATACTTGATTCAGATTTGTTCAAACTTGCACTTCTCTGGCTTGAGGTAGAGCTGGTGCTGGCGGAGGCACTCCAGGATGAGACGAGTGATCTGACAATGTTCCTCCAGCATTTTGGTGTAGATGAGATGTTATCAAAGTACATGCACACTACACCCTTCCCGATGAGGTTCCAGAAGATGTCATTCATCATGGTCTGGAAGGTGGCTGGGCTGTTGGTGAGGCCAAAGAACATGACAAGTGGTTTGAACAATCCCTGGTTGGTCCAGAAGGCTGCCTTCCACTCATCACCCTCCTAAATGCACATGTTATTGTAACCCCACTGGACATCCAGTTTAGTGAAGTATTGTGTGCCCTGGAGGTTGTTGATGAGCTTGGAGATAAGGAGGAGAGGGCAGTGGTTCTTCACGGTCATGGCATTAAGTACTCAGTAGTCCTGTACCAGTTGGAGGGAGCCATCCTTCTTTTTGATGAAGAAGACAGGAGAAGCTATCGGGGATTTGGATAGATAGATATGTCCAGAGTCCAAGTTCTCCTGAAGGAAGGCATCGAGCTCATCCTGCTCCCTAGGCATGAGGGGGTAGACCTTACAGTTGGAGGGTGCCAAATTGGGCAGCAGTTCAATGGTGTGATCCCACTTCTTGCACTCTGGAAGCAAGTTGAAGGAGGATTTGGAGAACACATTCTCAAACACATGCAGGTAGGGAGGCACCATGTTCCAGAACTCTCGAGGTGCAGTGTTGGTGGTTGTCAGGGGACTTCCATTTTCCAACTCCGGGACTGGTTACAGCACCTCCATAGCTCCTCTGACGCCTCCGCGGCTCTCCCCAGGCCCGCGGAGATCTCTGGAGCCTTGCGGAGTTCTCCGTATTACCTCAGCAACCATTGCTCTAGGGTTAGGATCACCTCTGGTCACCTGTACAGTAGTTCTCACGCCTCTGCCGCCGCTGATGCACCGCGCCTAGCAGCGGGGATCCTTAGACTTGTTCTCTTTGGATTCCCCTCTGCTAGGTGATTAGTTA
>JABFYK010000382.1:0-12228 GCA_018849495.1 Termitomyces sp. T123_Mx157
TATTTCAAGCGCTCTGCATAGCAATTGCCAGAAATGAGATACAAATAGGGGTCTGCAGTCAGAGACAATGTTGTCTGAAAGTCTGTGCTTGGAGAATACATGTTTGAGGAATAGTTTGGTGAACTCTGGAGTTTTGTTGGTAGTGTGGCAGGGAATGAAGAGGGCTTGTTTGGTGAGGCAGCAGACAATGACAAGAATTGTGTTGAAGCCTTTGGAGTTGAGGAGTTTGACAATATAATCTATTGAAATTGAGGACCAGAGGCACTGGCCAATAGGAAGGGGCTTCAATAATCCATGAGGGTGGTGGCAGGGTACTTTGGCCCGGAAACAAGGTTTGCAGGCTTTCACATAGTGCATGATATCCTTCTTCATTCCTGGCCAAAAGTAAGTCCGGAAGATGAGCTGAAGGGTCTTACAAATTTCTGAGTGTCCCCAGAGCTTGTGGTCATGGTGCTGCTGGAGTATGTCAAAGCAAATGGACTTATAGTCTGGAGCATAGATTCTTCCACTCTGGAGCAGGAGGTGGTGATCTGAGGACAGCATGAAGGAGTTTTTGGCATCTGACTCATTGGCGGAGTGGTTGTGGGAATTGTGCTGGGTGAAGAAGGAGTCTGGGGGTGAGTTTCTAATTTGATGGAGGATTCCTTCTTCATTTAAAATCAGCATGGCATGTAGATGTTTAGGGGGGATTACCACTTGATGGTTGAACACGTTCTGTTCATCTTCAAATAACTTCTTTGGATACATGTCAGACCTCCAAGTGAGGGCATCAGGCTTCACACCGAGTTGTCCAGGGCAGTAATAAATGGTAAAGTCATACTATACTCTGAGAGGGTTTCAGACCATTGAGCTTGGCAGCAGCTGAGTTGTTTTGTGGTTGTGAAGTATTGTAGATTGTTGTGGTCAGAGTAGACTTGAATGTGGTGTGGGAATTGTCATGACCCACTCCTGAACCCCAATCCCATTACCAGCTCCTCCTACACCCCGGAATCCCCTCCCCAATTTCCTGACCACTACACACCCTCCATGGCCGCCCTGGACAAATCCGACGCTTCTCTGGCAAATTCCGACGGCCCCCGGGACAACTTCTATGCCTTCCTCACAACTGTCAGCGCTTCCCCTGGATCACTGAAACCCTTACCACTGCCCTGGATCCTGATGCACGCCTCCCATTAATTCCCCTGATTCATCTACCCACTCCAGAGTGCCTGGACGATCCCGGAGCGGCCCACACTTCCTATTGGACTCATCAGGACATCGCCACGACCTGCCCCATGATTGTACCCAACATCTGACGGCTCTGCTCAGCTCTGCCAGACCCCGCCATTGCATCCGCCCCTCCCTGGAGTGTTCCAGTAGTTAGTATATAAGCCGTAGAATAGCTCTTAGTACCCTAGTCTTGATATTATACTTACTGGTTACTTGTGTCTTGTGTCTCTTCTCTCTCTGTTTCTATTTCTGTCTCAAATCTATCTTCTTTTCTCTGCTTTGTCTTGTCTCGCCTCCGTCTTGTCTCAACTATGCATAATCTCCTTTGTTTTCCTAAGTCCTGTACATATCTGACGTCTGTACGAACTCCGCGCACACGCCACGAACTCTGAACATTCTTACGACCCTCCAGACCTTATTCCCTGCTTGGTCCCAAAGCCCTACTCTTGTTGATTGATCCTCCATCAGACTTTGGCTCTGATCCCGCCACTCCTGAAGCCTCTGCCTACCCGCACACTCCTCATAGACTGCCCCATTCAGACACCTCCTGTACTTGGTCTTAGACACTCCTGGACCATCCTGGACTTGCTCGGACTGCTTCCCCTAAGCTCCCCTCATAAGTTTCACTAAGCCCGCACCCTCCCGGAGCACTAGGTTATAAGTGCAGGATACCAAGTCTGCTTAGTAAGGATTTGCCCAGTGTTGCTGAGCCCCCAAGTCAGCGGAACCTGACAGGGATCCCTTGAGGTAGGCTTGCCACTGACAAAAAGCTTTGACAATTGCAAGGAGTTCTTTGTTATAGATGTCGTAGTTGAGTTTTGCAGGAATCATCAAACAGGTGTAGAAGGCAATAGAATAAAGATCCTTTCCTCTGGAGTCAGACTGGAAAAGTATTCTAGCAATGGTATAGTTGGTGGCATCACATTCAAGTACAATTGGTAGGGAGGGGTCAAAGTGGCAGAGGACTGGGGTGGAGGTGAAGGCTCTTTTGAGGAGGAGGAATACACTCTGGCATTTGCTGTCCTAGTCCCAAGGGGTGTCCTTCCGTGTAAGTCAGTTGAGGAGTTTGGTGATTCTGGAGTAGTTGTCAATGAATTAGTGGTAAAAGTTAGCAAAACCCAGGAATGACTGTACCTCTTTGACATTCTGCAGTGGAGGCCAGTTGAGTATGGCTTTGACCTTGGTTGGATTCATTCATATGCTGTCAGGAGTGACAATGACTCCAAGGTATTTGATCTCCCTCGTATGGAAGGAGCATTTCTTGGGTTTGGTGTGGAGGTGGTACTTCCAGAGTTGTTTTAGGATGTAGCAGACATGCTCCAGGTGCTCTTCTGGCAAGTTTGAGTAGATTAGGATGTTGTCCAGGTACACAATGACAAAGACATTGTTCATATCATGGAAGATGTTATTCATGAAGTACTGGAAAGTGGTGGGAGAGTTAGTCATTCCAAAGGGCATTACAAGATACTCAAAGAGGCCATAGCAGGTGTGGAAGGTGGTTTTCCATTCATATCCCAGAGCAATCTGGACATTGTTATAGCCAGAGTGAAGGTCTATCTTTGTGTAGATCTTAGCACTGTGGAGACAATCAACAAGGTCTCTGATCAGGGGGAGAGGATACCAGTTCTTTTTGGTGACTTTATTGAATCCCTGGTAATCTACACAGAGGCGGAGTGATCTGTCCTTCTTCTTGGCAAAAAGGACTGGAGTGCTGGCAGTGGAGATCAATGGGCATATGAAACCTTTTCCAAGCATGTCATCGAGATACTCCTTTAGGGCCCAGAGCTCGACCTCAAACATACTGTAGATTTTGCCAAATGGGGGCAAGGCACCTTTGTTGAGGTCAATTTTATGGTCATAGAAATGGTGCAGGGGAAGTTCTTTAGCACTCCCTTCAGAGAACATGTCAGCAAATTCATGATACTCCAGGAGAACTACTTTGGATAGGATCTGTTCCTCCATTTTGCCTCTGGCAAGTTAGTTTCTGTGTAGAGGTATTCTTCAGAGAGAGCTGGCATGATTTGTGTAACTGAAAGGTGGGGGTGCCATCTTGTAGAATGTGTACAAAGGGGATGGCACTGATGTTTTTAATGTCAAGGCCTCCGGAGTCAACAAAGGTGGGTGATGGGGTGGCAGCGGTCGAGTCTGGAGCAGTGGCGGAGTCAGTCAGAGAGGTTGAGCATTGCTGGTCGGGGTACCATGGGCCTTTGTATCAATTCTGGAGTATGTTGGGGGGCAGCCGTCATGATTTGATTAAGGAGGACTGAGGTGGGGGTGTGTTTTCTTCACCTTCTGAGTTGCCATGTTGCCATGGGAGGTTGAGGGGCTTTGGGCTGCTCTAGAGGTGCTGATGCTAGGGTCAGAGACATTGGAATCCATGATAGACTGGAGGTGGAGGGGGATGGCAGCTGCTAGGCTTGCTTTGGGGCCAGGAAATTGCATGGTGAGGTCCTTCCAGTCAATATCAGGGTTGACATCTTGCAGCCACAGAAGTCTGAGCACAATTGGAGTTAATGAGGGGAGTTGAGTGATGAGAAGCCGGGCTTGAAACTGTAAGTCATTGTCAAGGGTGAGAGTGTTGTCATGGTATTGGGTAATTCTGCTCGTGGCAGGGCTTCCGTCAAAGAGTTGGAGCTCGAGGAGTTTGTTGAGGTCATGACATTGGAAATTGAGTCAACTGCTGATGAAGGTGCCGGAGGTGCTGCTGTTGACAAGGGCAGGGAGGGCCTTGGGCAAGTCATTGAGTTGGACATTGATGACAAATGATTGTGCAGACCTTGAGCAGAGCTGTGAAAGGGTCTGGGGCTGGTTGGTCACATTTTTGGAGTTTTTGGAGGGGAGTGAGACATTAAAGAGTACTAGTCTGGAGTTGTTTGAGTTGCTCCAATCAAGGCAGAGGGTGAGGCTGGGCCAATCAATGTGTGGATTGGTAGATCAGAGCCACAAAAAGCCTAGAACAACAGAGGTGGAGGAGTGCAATCTTGTGATGAGTAGTCATAGTTCTTATCATTGTCCATTGGTGAAGGCTGCAGTTATCTCAAGGCAGTGAGTGATATCTCCAGTGGGGGTGGGGTTGCCATCAAAGAGCTTGAGGAGAATTGGAATGGAGAGGCATCAGAGGCATTGAGGAGCAAGCGTGGCCAGTGATTTGTTGATGAAGTTGTTTGTAGTGCTGCTATCAACCAACATGGGGATAGGGTGGTCGGAAAAAGAGAGAGTGGTGTGGAAAAGAAGAGTGGTGGAGGAGTGGGAGGGGAGGTGTGCTGGGAGGTTGTCCGGGGTGAGTACCATTGCATGGAGGAGTGTGTCTGGGGCAGAGAAGACATTGGGATCTGGTTTGTGGCCTAGGGTGTCTTCAAAACCTAAACCACTGACTTGTTTTCTGTAAACTGGTAGTCGCAGTCCTCTCTGTCAATAGTCTACACAGCACATCCCATTACCTGTTATTTAGGACAGCTACTGATAAAGTGTCCCTGCTCACCATATAGGATGCATGCACCCTCCTTCTGTTGTTTCTCCTAAATCTCCTCCAGTATGTTGATCCATGGCCTATTTCAAATTTTATTTGCGCAGAGGGCTTCTTAGTTGTCGGCAGAGCCTGAGGTGTTATTGAGGTCCTTGGGGCTGGCATCCAGGGGTTCTGGGGCCTCATGGAGGTTGGCAGTGTTGAGCTGGGCAGGGGGGCATTGTCCTAGGAGTCAATTGGCACTGGGGAGTTCTCAGCCTGGAGGGAAATGGGGTGCGGAGTTGGCGGAGTTGGTGGGGATTGAGGGTCAATTTCTGTTGGTTGATCTGGCCTGCCAGTTAGTGTTGCTGGAGATGTTCTATGCAGTCTGTGGTGCCATCTTCTTGCTCTGGTCCTCCTAGTAGCACTGGTTGATCTGAGTGACAAGCACTTTGTATCCATCATACATGGTTTGCTTGGGTGCAAGGTGGAGGATGTCTTTGATTTGTTGCAGCAGGGCATGGCAGAGGGCAAACTGGAGAGCATTAAAATTCCATCTGGTTTTGTAGGCTTCCTGTTTGAATTGTATGATGAAGGTCATAAAGCATTTGTTGTCATGCATCTGGAGGTTGTACAGGTTTTCTTCTGCTTCTGCTGCAGTATCAAAAATGCTAAACTTACTAGAGAATTCCTGTGTGAAAGTGGGCCAGTTGAAGAGTATGGGGTTGTTGGAGTCAAACCAGAGTAGCGCTGTGTAATGATCAAAGGCTATACTCTGCAAATATAATGCGGTTAAGGCTACTTGTGAGCTCTCAAGCTGGAAGGTAATGGGCTTAGCTTGGAACATAGTTAGACACTGTATTAGAAAGGTGCACCACCTCCAGAGGTTGTGGCCAGTGAAGGGTTTGGGCTTTTGAATGTCAAGCTTTCCTTCCCAAGCCAGTGTGTCATGAGTATTGTTATGTGGGTTTTGAGTTTGGGGCAGGGGTCTGGCATTGTAGTAGTAGTAGTAGTTGTTCCTATTTCCACACTGGGGGGAAGTTGTCCATAGCCGGGCCCCATCCTCTGGGTGGGCTGCCATTGGAAGAGCTGCCACTAGGGTTTTGACCCATGTTGCCTAGAGGATGTCCTAGGGCCTATTGAGGAAAGGGGGTCCTCTGAGAGTGGGGAGTCCAAAGTAATTTGTGTTGGCAAGAGAGCTGGGCATCAGAGTGGGTGCAGAGTGAGAGGGGTTGGTGGGAAAGGGGGGTCAGAGTGCTCCAAGGCCCGTGGGCTGTCTTAGTAGGGCCAGGGCATTTTGGCAGGGTGGAGGGGCATTGATGTGGGGGGCACAGGAGTTGAGGTGGAGGGGCCTGTTCTGAGGAGGGTTGTTGCATGGGGCAGCCTTGTTAGCAGGATTTTCCAGCTTGTTGATGTAAGAAAGGATTTGGTTATTATTGTTGATGTGTGGGGGCAGTCATTGCATATGGAGTTTGGGGACTACAGGTTGGTTCCACATACAGAAAGTGCTGGGGACAGAGTGTGCCTGGGGGTAAGCAGAGAGGGTCAGGGTGTGGGTGGCAGGTTGGTCAAACAATCCTCCCATAGGATTGAGGCTTCTCAGAATATTGGACACCGCATTAAGCTCCTCTTGTTGGTGGGGAATAGGAGGCAGGGCTTCACTTTGTGCTCCAACAGGTCCTTTGCATTGCACATGAAAAGAGCAGGAGGGGTCCAGAGGGTTCTTGAATGAGTGAGGATTGAGACTCGTGTGGATTTCTTTGACTAGGGCATGTAACTTGTTCCAGAGATTGGCATTGATCCCCAGGGTGCCTTGCATGGTCTTGGGGAGGCTTTCCTGCAGGAAGCATTCATGAAATTCAAGGAGTTGGTCTGCCCAGACCTCTGGAGTTGTGGGAGTGTTGGAGTAGCCTAGGTTGATGAGGAGAGTGCAAATGCGCCTTGCAAACTCTGCAGAGGAGAGGCAGAGGGAATGGAGGACTTTGTCACATTGTTGGATGTAGGCTTCAACCCTTTGCTGTCTGGAGGAAGGGGAGAGTTGAGTAGGGAATGACACTTGGGGAGGAAAATAATTATCTGGTTGCTCCTGAGGGGCTGGAATGGCAGTGGGGCCTGGGTATGCATAGTAGTGGGTGGGGGGAAGGTAGGCGGGGTCAGGGGCACTGCTAAGTATCCTCTGGGGTACATGCGGAGGTAGTTGCCATTAGCCAGGGATGCAGAAGGGCAATGCCAGCCTGGAGGAATTTCCTGGCTGATAGAGAGGGTGTAGAATGCCTGGTTGAGGATAGGGATTCAATGGTGGAGAACGTACTGGTCTGCTGGAGGGCCCAGGTAGAGCAGGGCATATTGGTTTTTGGAGACTGGCCAACCATAGATGTTGGTTAGATAGCTGGCAGGGTTGTAAGTGAGGTTATATGCAGACATCAAGAATGGAGTAAGAGAGAGTCTTGATATTATGTCAGGTTCTGCTGACTATGGGGGCTCAGCTACACTGGGCAAATCCTTACTAGGCGGACATGATGTCCTGCACTTATAACCTAGCGCTCTGGGAGGGTGTGGACTTAGAGGAGCTTGCAAGGAGAGCTTACAGAGAGTGATCTGAGCAAGTATGGAGTGGTTCAGGAGGGTCTAAGACCAAGTAGGTGAGACATTTGAGCTTGAGCAGGCATAGGGGACGAGTTTGTTGGTGCATAACAGATTGTGGGTAGACAGAGGCTTTGGGAGTAGTGGGAGTGGAGCCAGAGTCTGATAGAAGATCAATCAAGACTTGATGGGTTTTGAGACCAAGTAGGGATGAGGTCTGGAGGGTTATAAGAATGTTTGGAGTTTATAGCATGTGCACAAAGTTTGTACTGATGTTGGATATGTACAGGACTTAGAGAAACAAAGGAAATATTTACAGTTGAGACAAGACAGAGGCAAGACAAGATAAAGCAGAGAAAAAAGATAGATTTGAGACAGAAAGTAGAAACAGAAAGAAGAGAGATACGAGACACAAGTAACCAGTTAATGTAATATTAAGACTAGAGTACAAGGAGTTACTCTACAACTTATATACTGACTGCTGAAACATTCTGGAAGGGGGTGTATATGGTGGTGGGATTTGATGAAGCTGTGCAGAGCCAACAGGTGTTGGGTATGATCAAGGGATGGGTTACAGCAGTATTCTGATGGGATTAGTAGGGGGCACAGGCCACTCCGAGGTCATCAGGGTGTTCTGGAGTGGGTTGGGTGAGCCAGAGAAATGAATTGGCAACATGTGCTGGAGCCAGGAGCAGTTAGGAAGGTTTCATGGGTTCAGGAGAGCCAAGGGAAGCATTGACAGCTGCAGAAAAGGTGTTGGAGTTGGTCCAGGAGCTGTTGGGGTTTGCCAGAGAAGCATCAGAGTTACCTAGGGCGGCCATGAAGAGTGTTTGACAGTTGGGGATTTAACAAGGTATTGAGGGAGGGACTCCGGGAGCACTAGTAGGCTGAGAACAATGTTGGGGCTCAGGAGCAGGTCATGACAAAGGCGCCTTGCCTCCATTTGGCAAAATCTACAACATGTCTGAGATCAAGCTCCAGGCCCTGGAGGAGTACCTCAACAACATGCTTGGAAAAAATTTTATATGCTGCTTGATCTCCGCTACCAGCGCTCTGGTCCTGTTCACCAAGAAGGATGGATCATTCTGCCTCTGTGTAGATTACTAGGGACTCAACAAAGTCACCAAAAAGAACTGGTATCCTCTCCCCCTGATTGGAGACCTTGTTGATCACCTCCGCAGTGCCAAGATCTACACAAAGATAGACCTCCACTCTGGCTATAACAATGTCCAGATTGCTCTGGAACATGAATGGAAAACTGCCTTCTGCACCTGCTATGGTCTCTTTGAGTACCTAGTAATGCCCTTTGGAATGACTAACTCCTCCACCACTTTCCAGTATTTCATGAACAACATCTTCCACAACATGAATGACATCTTTGTTATTGTGTACCTGGACAACATCCTGATCTATTCAAACTTGCTGGAGGAGCACCCAGAGCATGTCTGCCATGTCTTAGAACGACTCCAGGAGTATCACCTCCATGCCAAACCCAAGAAATGCTCCTTTCACATGAGGAAGATTGAATACCTTGGAGTCATTGTTATTTCTGATGGCATACAAATGAATCCCACTAAGGTCAAAGCCATACTCAACTGGTCTCCACCACAGAATGTCAAGGAGGTACAGTTGTTTCTGGAGTTTACTAACTTTTATCACTGATTCATTGACAACTACTCTGGAATCACCAAATTCCTCAACCAACTTATGCAGAAGGACACTCCCTGGGACTGGGACAGCAAATGCTAGAGTGTATTCCTCCTCCTCCAAAAGGCCTTTGCCTCTGCTCTAGTCCTCTGCCATTTTGACCCCTCACTGCCAATTGTGCTTGAATGTGACACCTCCAACTACGCCATTGCTAGAATACTCTCCCAGTCAGACTCCAAAGGCAAGGATCTCCACTCCATTGCCTTCTACACCTGTTTGATGATCCCCACAGAACTTAACTATAACATCTATGACAAAGAACTCCTAGCAATTGTCAAAGCCTTCCATCAGTAGTGGGCCTACCTTGAGGAATCCCTGCACCATATTCAAGTCTACTCTGACCACAACAATCTGCAATACTTCATGACCACCAAGCAACTCAGCCACCACCAAGCTTGATGGTCCAAAACCCTCTTGGAGTATGACTTTACTATCCACTACTGCCCCAGGCAACTCAGCGCAAAGCCCAATGCCCTTACTCAGAGGTCCGACATGTATCAAAAAAAGTCATTTGAAGCCAAACAGAACATGTTCAACCATCAAGTGGTAATCCCCCCTGAATATCTACATGCTGTGCTGATTTTGAATGAAGAAGGAATTCTCCATCAAATCAGAAACTCACCCCTAGACCCCTTCTTCACCCAGCACAATCCCCACAACTACTCCACTGATGAGTTGAACACCAAAAGCCTCTTCATGCTGTCTTCAGACTACCATCTCCTGCTCTGGGGAGGAAGAATCTATGCTCCAGACTACAAGTCCATTTGTCTTGGCATACTCCAGCAACACTATGACTACAAGCTCTGGAGACACCCAGGAATTCATAAGATCCTTCAGCTCATCTTCCAGACTTACTTTTGGCCAGGAATGAAGAAGGACATCATGCGCTATATAAAGGCCTGTGAACCTTGTCTCCAGGCCAAGGTACCCTGCCACCACCTTCATGAACTATTGAAACCCCTCCTCATTGGCCGGCACTCCTAGTCCTCAATTTTGATGAATTACATTGTCAAACTCCCCAACTCCAAAGGCTTCAATGCAATTCTTGTCATTGTCTGCTGCCTTACCAAACAAGCCCTCTTCATTCCCTGCCACACCACCAACAAAACTCTGGAGTTTGCCAAACTATTCCTCAAACATGTATTCTCCAAGCACAGACTCCCAGACAACATCGTCTCCGACTGCGGACTGTCAGGTTCTGCTGACCATGGGGGCTTAGCTGCACTGGGTGAATCCTTACTAGGTGGACATGATCCCATACACAGATAACTGGGCACTTGAATGGGTTCTAAATGCAGGGGACTTGTGAGGATGAGTAATGGGAAGTGATCTGCACAAGTCTGAGGTGGTCTGGAGAAGTCTGGGAGAAGCTGTGGAGAAAGAGGCAGACTTAATGGGGTGTCAGGCACAGGTCTGGGAGTGAGTATTGTGGGTGCAGAGTAAGCAGAGGCTATGTGAGTAATGGAAGTGGAGCTGGAGTTTGATGGGAGATGGGAGATCAATAGAAGTTGATGGAGTGTGGGACCAAGCAAGTAGCAAGGTCTGGAGTTGGCTTAAAGAATGTTGGAGGGTTATAATCATGAGTGCAGGATTTGTGGGGGGTCAGGGTGAAAAGAACTTGGGCATGATGGAGGAAACAGCTTGATGAGATGAGGCAGAGTGAAATGGGGTCAGGACAAGATGGAGTAAACAGAGTCAAGACAAGATGGAGACAAGAATGGAAATAGATTGATATGGAAGTACGAGACAATAACAAGAACAATGATAGAAATAGAGACAGGATAAGACTGGAAGACTAAGAATAAAGGAAACATAACATGGAGACACAAAACACAAGATAGAAACAATCAGACCATAGAAAACACAAAGCAATAGGTAGGTAATATCAAGACTAGTGTATGAAGAGCTACTCTACAACTTATATACTGACTACAGGAGAGCTCCAGAAACAGTGGAGGTGGCAGTGGAGCTTGGCAGAGCTGCGCAGGGCTGGATAGGTGTTGGCTAGGATCAGGAGGAGCATTCTGGAGGATAGCAGGTATGGCAGTAGAACTTGGTGGAGACACACTAAGTCAACGGGTATTGGGTATGATTAGGGGGCAGGCCACGTCATATCTTGATGAGATCAATTGAGGGTGCAAGCTGTCCCGGGGTCATCGTGATGCTCCAGAGTGGGTTGGGAAAACCAGAGGAATGGACTGGTGATGTACGGCAGAGTCAGGAATTGGTGGAGGGGTTCCAAATAGTGGGGGAGGGTCCAGGAGGCCAGGAAAAGCATTGACAGCTGTGGAGAAGTTGTCGGAATTGGTCAAGGGGCTGTCAGGGCTTGCCAGAGAAGCGTCAGAGTTAGCTGGAGTGGCTGCAGAAGTAGATAGTAGCTTAGGAAATTTGACAGGGGGTTGGGGAAGACTCCAGGGAAGTGGGGCAGGTTGGAAACATGTGCGGGGCCTAGGGAGCGGGTTGTGACACGGACCCCTGTTTATATCCCATTTCTGGCAATTGCTATGCAAGGCACTCAAAATAAAGACCAATCTCTCCACTGCCTATCATCCGGAGACCAATGGACAGACAGAATGAGGAAATCAGACATTGGAATAGTATCTCCGCCTTTACATTAACTATTTACAGAACAACTGGCATGCAGAACTCCTCCTTGCCAAGTTTACCTACAACAATATGCCTCACTCTGCCACCAGAGTTTTCCTCTTCTACACCAACAAGGGCTACAACTCCTGACTCATGCTATCCCCCAAAGATATCCCCTCCCATGTTGCCCACAAGGTCGCTGAGGATCTCTGCTCCCTTTACCAGTTCCTTCAAAACAAAATCAGCACTGCCAACCAAGCCTACTCCAAATATGCTGATGCCCAACATGATCCCACTCCCAACTGGTTCCCCAGCACTTTGGTTTGGCTTGATTGACAGAACCTCAAAACACAGAGGCCCTCTGTCAAGCTCAACCACAAACGTTTTGGCCCTTTCAAAGTTCTCCAGAAGATCTCTATGCATGCCTACAAGCTTGACCTACCCCTGGGCCTGAAGAGCCTCCATCCCATGTTCCATATGCAACTCCTTGAGAAACATGCTCCAGACCCCTTCCTCAGACAACACCCCAGTTGCCTGCCCCCCATCAGAGTTGAGGACAAATATCACTATGAGATTGACCAAATCCTGTCACACAACTGGCAGAGGGAGATCCAAAGCCTATTCAGTATCTACAAGAAGTTCTAGGGTTCTAGCTACTCACCTGGCAGAGGGAGATCCAAAGAGAACAAGTCTAAGGA
>JABFYK010000383.1:0-12191 GCA_018849495.1 Termitomyces sp. T123_Mx157
AGAACTTCTTGTAGATACTGAATAGACTTTGGATCTCCCTCTGCCAGTTGTGTGACTTAGCCACAGCCTCCAGAGGTTGCCCTTACACCTCCAATGGAACCTCCCCAAACAACTGGTCAACAACTGGCAGCTCAGCTCTCTGCAACAGGCTCAACAACCACCTGAAGGATATTGACTATGCAAAAGTTGTGATCAGTGTTGTGGAAGATGGTGAGGAACCTGAGTGCAAGGTACCCAGGACCCATGTAGTGGGCCTGACCTACCTAGACCATAGTGCATATGTTCTCAAGTCTATCTCAGCTGATGCTGCTGTCAGGTTCAGCCACTGCAGTGCAGACAAAACATGGGACATCATCATAGCCAACTTTGGCAAGTCAGTGATTGTCAAGTCCAAGGCCTACAACCTCATTGCATGCTTTGTCCCCTGCCATGGCTCATTTGACCCCCAAGAATGCATGCACTTTTGCACTATAGAGGAGGAGGACAACCTAGAACTGAACTCCATTATCTCAGCCTCCTAGCTCAAAGCAATGGAGAAGTGGGGTAAGTGTAAGGGGACAACCCTATATGGGAACTCTACTCTATTTGGGCCTAGCCTTATGGACATACCAGACCAGCCACCTGCCTTCTCCTGCTCCATTCCCATTGAGTATTAGTCACCTGCCATAATTGGACTCTATCTCCTTTTGTCATATTGATTACTCATTGATTACTCATGCTAGTCAGAGTGCTTAGCATACCCAGGCTGCTTACCATATACAGGATTAGTCATAGCACAGCCATGGATGTAGTATATATGTCAGTCACAAGGATAGAATATCCTTTGACTGATCAATAACAGTATCTTCCTGGTCTATCCATTGATTGATTGTGAGCTCCCTAGTGTTGTCCAACTCTGTCTCCACCTAGCTTTGACTCTTGCCTGCTGCTTGCCCATGTTAGCACTCACTCACTGCTTGCTTGTCTCTTGGCTTTTGCATTGCATGATAGGAGTATCCTGCAGTGTTGAGTGTTCCCTCACAGGTGAGGTTAGGTCTGGGAATAAGCATTGAGTAGACTATCAAGGACCTAACCAAATGAAGTAAGGTTAGGTCTGGGAATAAGCATTGAGTAGACTATCAAGGACCCAACTGAACAAAGTGAGGTTATATCTGGGAATAAGCAAGAGCTACCAGGCCATGCCGAAGGCACAGACCATAGCTCATAGTTGACTTGTGCAGACTCCACCCAGTCCTTTCAATCTTATGTAATATTCTGAGTCACACACATCTGACTCATGCACAGCATAATACCTTACATACCTTTTCACTTTTCATAAAATTGATGGATACCAATAAAAAATGTTTTTATCATCTGCATTCGGATGACTTGGACAAAAATCTTTTCATACTCTCATATTGCACTCTCTCTGGATGTCCGCGGCAATCCTATTGTCTACCCTGATTGTTTATGCTGTTGTTCAATCAGATACACAACATTGTGATTATGGTGCAGATGATTATAGTCTATTGGCAGCATCATAACGACTGGGATAAACACTGGTGGGTTATTAATGATGTCTCATTGTACATGTTGTGAAGTTCTACAACTTGAGGGAATGAATGTGGAGGAACTGCCAAGGTATTGAACCAAGCACTACTATGTGCAACAAACTACAGTTGTGCTCATGCTTTCCACAAGGACAGAGACCATTTGAACTCTGCCTAGCCTAGAGCTTGTCTCCGCTCTTTGAGATGCATACCATTGTCCGGGATATTCTCAGGTCAATCTACTCTTCCGACCTCGCTCTCATCCATGATGTAGAGATACCACAAATTTTCCTCTATGTTAACTACAAAGCTCATACTTTAATAACCAACGCACGCAACCAAGATTGGCTGCTAAACAGGCTCTCTTGTCTTTGTGCAGCCTTGTCAAAGCATAGTGCAGAAAATATATATATTCGACGTGTAATAAGTACAACTGAAGTTCGAAATGAAAGAACAATTAGCAGTAGTTAGATAAATGATAAGGTGAATGCATACCTGAAGTTCAAAACAGAAGAATGATTCGAACCTCATGTTACGAGTGAGTTTAAAAGTATTTGTACTTATGAGACATGTGTGGAGAATCATCAACAAGAGCTGTCCGTGTCATTCATATATAACAGGCTTGTTGACGGAAACAATGTCTGACTGTGGAAGGGACATTTGTCATATGCTCGTTGTCTATCGGGTATATCCATACACAATTTATAATCTTTTATATCATTTTGATTATTGATACATGTGTTCTTACGATGCTCAAATTTAGGTTGGCAAACTTTCGTGATCAGTGCACTTGCACTGAACTGTCGTCATCTCATCCCCGATTATTCTTCTGCATTGAGAGACTAGACATGGGAATCCTGTGGCAGCAGCGGAAAATTTCATTTATGAGGCAGGATCAATCACAGAACAAGGTTGAGGTGCCACAGGTAATGTCATGGTGAGGTTCTAGACGATGTCATGCTTAATTACTAAGTGGTGCTCATGCAAACCTACCAGTCAGTAGTATCGTACCTATGAAAGCTGGCTTGATCGGCCACACAAAAATCCAGTCAATCTTTGGTCGATAAGTATTTATCAGAACTCTGAATGGCCCGGGATCAACAGGATAAGGATATAGATAAGATCACTGGAGCCTACGGATGTTCCCACCATTCAATTTCCGATTGCGTTGAATAAGTAACCAGTTGCGAAAACATACCTCGTCCATTCCATGAGGTCTTTTTCTCTAAGCAAGATGATTTCTACACCACCAGTTCTAGAAGATTCTGTACCATCTTCAAATCCCCATCTCTATCATAGACTCTGTCTTGAGAAATATCCTCCCATTGGAGGCTATCACCATCAGCAGAAAAACTGATACTATACTCCAATGTTTTCAGAGCAACATGAACACACCATAATTCAGCATCTCATCATGACGAGATTATTGACCTGCTGCAAGTTACTATCCTTCACTGGATTTATTGACACACCACGAGATTGATGGCCAGTCTTCCAACACTCATATGAAGAAACATTGTGGAATGACTAGGTGACCACGGAGAGTCTGCCTGAACACACATTAGGAGCAGGTCTCCGTGCTCGAAAGACTCCGATAGGTTACACTGCTGCTTGGGTAGATGGTGATTTCTCACAGAGGGATTGTTCACATATCTTTGACACTAATTATCTTGGTAATGAGGGCGGAGAAGATGCTGATATCGCACTACGGAAGTGTCTTGCTTATCCTGCCCGGAAGGAAGGAGTCTATCATTGCAGGACCAACGTACCATTGCTCTATTCGTGAATTGCCTCTCTGGAAGTGTTGGTCAGGAGAATCACTTGAATAGATATTGCCCAGATCTGGGTTGGCCCCGACCACGGTTTCAATCATAGGCACAAAGAGTAGTGTTTTCCCATCACCCAGTGATTGCCAAGATCTGGGTTGGTCCTGACCATGGTCTTGATCATAGGGTACAAAAAGTAGCGTTTTCCCATCACAATGTGAGATCGAGGGGATCACTTGTGCCAAAGTGGCCAATGGAGTCAAGGAGTGTATCAAAGCCATTCGGACACAGGATGGCGCCGGCGTAGACTGGAGTCTTTGTGTCTTTCAATAAAACAAACATGATGTGAGCTGTATACATTTTTGTCGTCCTCTGGTAGCACATATCTACCTTTGAATTGATATCATATCCAATCAGGACACCTTCAATTGATTGATTTTATATCTTTGGATTATGCTTGTTGAGTATTAACACAATGCTCAACAGCCAATTACATGACTGTATGAATAGTTGGACTTCTCCCTGTTCTATTGTTTGTCCGGTGTGACTTAGTCAAGGGTGGAGGGTTTTGTTTTTCCATGGAGGTGCATTGCCGTCGGATGAAACTCATCCCACAAGAAAGGGGGACAGTTTTATTTTTGCATGCTAGCACCCAGGTTTGGAGTTCACCAAAATCTTTGTCCTTAGTTTTTAAAGGGATTGACTAAGGCTTATTGCTATAATCATTCATGATGTTCATGATGTATAGATATCTAGTATGTGAAACCATTGCTGCTTCCACCCAGACTTTCTCAAGTCTCCTTGTTGCCTTATGCCCTTGTCCTTCTTCACTCTGCTTTGCTACAGGCATTTGCATCTGTTTTGTGAGGATACAGTGGTTATATTTTGAGAGCTTTGTTGCAAAAGTTCTGGGCATACCTTCAGTCATTCCAGTGCATGCCATCTGCATTATTGCTTGGTAGTTTGCATGTCCAAGCCTGTTGTGCCAGGTCTGGAAGTGTGGTGCAGCATGTACTGCAAAACATGATCAAAGTATAGGTTGAGGGCATAAAGGTCCTTTTTTGGGAGCAGGTATCCCATGGCTACAAGAGTCTTGGGTGATTTCTTGATGAGTGAGGCTCCTATTTCATCAAAGGTGGTGGCAATCCCAGCATGTTTGGCAAGTTTGCTGATAGATAGTGAACAGACTGTAAATTTTGGCACATACTGTGCATTGTTCAGTTCAACAAAGGCTCCCCCTTCCACATGAAGACAAATACTTCCAATGCCTTTTGCTGCAATGGTTGATCCGCCTACATCACAAACTGATTGTTCTGGAATTGGAGTTAAGGTGATAAAATCAGATGGGTCAGGAGAAATATGTATGGTTGTACCTGAATCAAGGTGGAATGGTAAGATGTTGAAAGGTATTGTGGAACTCAATAGTGCTGGTTCATCTTGTTGATCACAGTTGGTGTATCTGTACCAGTCTATTCCCACTCTTTGCTCCTCAAATATGATCAGGATGTCACATTCCAACATTTCTGGCTCTGTGATTGATCCTGCATCTGGGAGTTCATCTGACATGAGGCCAGGAAATTCAGTTTTTGTGGGTGCAGCAAGTTTTCCTCCTTGGTTTGAGATGTAGGCTGCAATCATATCAAAATTGCCTTTGATAGTGAAGGCCAATACACCAGACAGAGTTATGGTAACTTTCAACATTGTTTTTGCTTTATCCTTTGCCTTATGCTGAACTTTGTAGTGTGCTAGTCTTGCTTTCCTGGATTCTTCCACAGTTTCCCCTGCCATATTGCTCCCCTCAAGAATGCACCTTGGCAGTATGTGCCCTGTGAAGCTAGGGCAGCCCCAATATTTGCAGCCAGTACAGATCAACCTGTTGTATTTTGGGGCTTTTGCTGTAAAGGTGGTTAGTAGCGTGTTGGTGGGTGTGGCATTGGTCTTATCCACCTCAATCAGAGTCTGTTCCCCCTCAAGAAATTGTTAAATCTCAGCTGGACCATATCTCTTGATAGCTGCTGTGAGGTTGTGTGAGATGATAGACCAGATATGGGTGTAGGATTTGTTGGATAAAGCAGACAGTACTGCAATGGACTGGAGTGATTCCCTTTGCAACTTTGCTGCTGTTGAAAGTGCAGTCCACCTTCTTGAAAATTCTGTCCATGGTTTTTGTAAGTGACTCCAATGGAAAACATTTTGTTGTAAGATCCTCCTGGAGTAGGTGTACCTATTGGATGGGCATGGCACCTCCATTTTGTTCCTTCAGGTAGTGCCATAAGTTCACAGGGTCCCACTCTTCTGTATATAATTTCTGTTCAGACAGGGAAAGCATCCTTTCATGAAGGAGCAAGCAAGACAATTATTCCCTCCAAGGGCACAGGATGTATGTGGTTGTTATGTGGCATGTGGAGTGGCAGGTGGTTTAAAAATGTATTCCCAAAGTTGTGCCATCAACAGTTCCAGACCCATACTGTATGACAGTCAGTCCATTTCCTGTCCTCTTTGTTGAGAACATAGCCTGTCCAGCTTGCGGCCACTTTCCTCACAGGTAACACCAGGGGATTTGACAAATTGTCAATCTGACACATTTCAATGATCCAATCAGAGGAGAGTGTGGGTTCTTGGAGCATTGGAGTTTGGAGGGGTAGAATATGCAGTTTCACTGCCAGAAATAGTCATCATGTGTTCAAGGCACCAGAAGTTGCACTATTCAAAGAATAAAAAGACAGATTTCTATGTGAACCATGCATATATAAGATGGTCAAGAAGACAAAAAGATCTCTATGCAAACTGTGCATAGATTAGAGATGGTCCAGAAGATAAGTCAAAGCACAAGTTGAGATACTAGTTCTTAGAGCAGAAACACTTCTCATAACCTGTTGGAGTCTGAACCCATGTGTACCTAAGAAACATGGATACTGGTTAGTAATTGGCCTCAGTTTGGATAATAAATGACTGAGGGTGCTCATTAGTTCTAATCCTACCATATATCCAAGTATGTTGTCCATTGTTCATTGTATGTGTAAGAAATAGAATGAAAAGATAATGAAAGAAATATGACAATGATTCAGGCACACTTACAGTGTCTCTGCAAAGTGGATTGTACCATTCTCCATGTCCTATGAATTAAGGGCCAGGTGGAGGTGTGTGCATATATATCAGACCACTATGGACATATCTATATTATACCTTGTGTGAAAGAGTTCTTACTCAGCTTCTCCTATGCAGGGAATTTCATCCAAAGTCATGGTCATTACTTCTCAAATCCTTGCCACTAGTGGAAATCCTACCTACTCTGCCCACTGAGGTTGTCCATGACTCAGAGGTTGCATTGGCAGAGCTGGAGGATGGCTTTTAAAGTGGCAACAGATGACCTGTACACCCCCATTGCCTAGTGCTAATTGTTTTGCATCCCTGTACATAGATTCAAATATATCTGTTGCTGCCCTTGATACTACACCCAAAACAATAAGCCTCCCTCAGATGTACAAAGCCCTCTCCCAGCTAAAGCCTCAGCTGGAGATACCCCTCCTAGCCCATGCACTTGGATTCCTGCATGGGAACATCATCTTCTCCATGGTTACATTGTTGCTTCTACCCCTTCTATCAACTCCTTGAAGCTACAAGTAGAAATTGAGACACCTGACACCCAGCAGACCCAAGGCATTGTTGCCCTGCTTGACAGTGGAGGAACAGGCCTCTTCCTTGATGCTGACTATGTGCAACAACATTGTCTTACTACCTGCCATCTCTCTTGTCCAATCCCTGTATACAATGTTGATCACAGACTCAATGAAGCTGGCTCTAGTTTCTCTGTAGTGGACCTGGTATATAGTCAAATATCAAGTTTTCAAGAATAATCTCTTGATATAAGTTCGTTATTTTGGTGTCCCTAAGAAAGGGTACTACAATGTACAGACAAGCAAGGGCAAAAAAGGTACAGATCAATTGCATTAAGAGGGAATCGAACCCCCGGCGGGTCGAATCAGAGAATTTTTCTATGGCAACGACCCAGGTTACCACTACCCCATTAATGCCTGGCGTTTCAAGCGTGTCGCTTCCCATTACCATGACGAACTCTGAGTTACAGATCTATTTCGATAGAGAAAGCTCAGTCACTCACTGGACATCAGTTTGTCTATTTGTTTGGCAGTGTGAAACTTTTCAACACAACTTGCTGCTGGCTTGTACTGTCTTGACCGTGACCTTACCTCTCATGCACTCTTCCACCCTCTCAGGCATCTTCCCATTATGCACTTGATCCCCACATCCATGTCATCCTCACTAAATGATCTGCCTCTCTACCATACAACATTTTCACCGCATCTATGATATCATCGTTCCTGCCCTTCGCCGCTTCGTCGGCTCTAAATTCTAACGTCTGCGCTTCTATCGACCTATTGAATGCACTCCCCTTGAGGGTTTTTTTTTCTTACTTCCCCCCATTTTTTCATCAATGGGACTCCTCGTTCTTCGTCAAAGAGCTCTGCCTCGTGTTCAATGCTGTCTACACCAAGCTCGAGGAGTTGTTCAATCATTTTAGCGGTATGATCATACACAGCGACTTTGAGGCCTAGACTGTGAGCACAGTTTATCATCGCTTCAAACTTGGCTCTTGTAAATAAAGGAAGAGGAAAATTGATTTCGCCTATGTCTGGTGATACGTCCGCTATGGCATGACCGAAACAATAGTCTGTGTACGCATTGGTGTTGTGTTGATCAGTAGATTGGTCCAAGCGATGCAACGTACTTGCCTAGATCTGTCAATACAACTACTTCCTATTCAAGCACCTTTGATCCACCGCTTCCCTATGGACAACAAATGAGAATAGAACCACTGAAAACCCAGATTTCCCATCCATAGATGCCATATCAGGAACTTCATCCCCAAATACGTCACCAAATCCACCCACAGATAACGACAACCACATGGAAGTCCCCAGTAATCAAAGTAATGAGACAGATGAAGAGCGGGAAAGATTACCTGACAACAATCCCACACCACCAGCTGAGGAAGCAAACCCACATATCCAACTACCAGTCAATTGCGGATTCCAAGAAGGCCAACGATAACTTTAAGGAGGAGTTGAAGAAAACTTGGTTTATTTTGGACCTAGGAACGCCTCATCACATTGTTGGCATTCCAGTGGAATGGGACCACGCAAATATGCAAGTCTACCTGTCACAAACAATCTTAATCAACCGAATAGTATCTCAATACGGCCAGTCTATGGTGTCGCCCTTGGCAATACCTATGGAACCAGGGTTGAAACTTTGATGTATTGATAGGTGAAAACTCACGGCCGAGTAACTCGATAAGATAAACTGAATCCCTTATCAAAACTTAGTAGGTGGTTTATTATGGCTCGCCATTTCTACGCGGCCAGATATCCAATACGCGGTCCAACAACTATCACAATTCCTCAACCGCTACACAAGCACGCACTGGCATGCGGCAATACAACTGGTACAATATTGAGATGGAACTTGTAACTTGCGACTGCGGCTAGGAGATGTACGAATTGGCCTTGTTGGATTCACTGACACAGATTGGGTAAATTGCCTCGATACGCACCGGAGTGTAGGTGGTTACGCTTGGTCTTTAGGGTCTGGGCTGGTGTCATGTGGCGTTGGCCACAGGAGGAGCGACAACGATAATTTGCGACAACAATTCGGCAATCAACTTATCAGAAGACGCACTCCTTCATTCGCGAGTCAAACATGTCGACATAAAGTATCATTTCTTGTGCGAATGGGTGGCGTCCGATGAAATACTCATGCGCTATATCAACACGAAAGACAACATTGCCGACTTGTTTCCGACGGCTCTACCAACCCCACGGTTCGCTCGATTACGAAGCATTTTAGGCGTTGAATGATTCTGCGCAAGGAGGAGCAACACTTATGGTGAGGAGTGTTACGATCCGCTTTGCAGGGACACCATAAGTGTGCCTGAATCATTGTCATACTTCTTTCAATATCTTTTCATTCTATCTCTTACACAATGGACAATGGACGATCTGCTTAGATATATAGTAGGATAGCACTAATGGGCACCCTTAGTTGATTATCATACAAACTGAGGCGGATTACTTACCATTATCCGTCCTTCTTAGGTACACACGGGTCCAGACTCCAACAGGGAACACATAAGCCTGATGTCCTGACTCGTCTATTATTGACCGTGGACGTAGTGCTTCCAGACGCAGAAGTTACGGAGGGATTTAGTCGTGCTACCCAGCGCACACAACCAAAAGACCAACCTATATCTAAATTGAATCGTTTTAGGCATGCACGGCAGTATATTACAATGTTCGTCGTATCAAGGCGCACGCAAATTATATCTCTCACAACAGACAAGGAGTTGTGTGCAACTAAGCGTGACGAAAATGAAGTGCTGGTACCACATCAGCTTTCTTGGTTGAGTTTAATCAAAGGGCAAGGTTAGTCAATCTGAGGCATGGAAAAGTGTCATGATATTGCAAGTCTCAAGTACTGCTAACCCAACAAGCCGGGACTTAGTTGGATTTTGCCATATTCACATGTCCGGGTCGGTTGATGGTCGAATTATACTGCTAAATTATTTTACAAACAGTACAAGATGTCTTCATGGTTGGCGGGACTCCGCAGGATGAACGTGTGTTCGAAGATATTTTTGGCATCACAGATGATCTCTGTCCACTTCCGGCTTGACGACATCCCTGACTTGACTCGCCTTGGCGTGGAGAAGGGAAGCATGCAATGCTTCGGGAATCTTCTTGTGCTTTACCACCATGTCCTCCTCACTTTCCCTCAAAGAGAGAATCCGGAGCGTGTCCCTCATCTTTGCGTGAGTGGAATGAGAATGCTGGGGTATGGGCGTGTGATGATTCTGACCTCCAGATGTGGGACAGCTTTGTTCTCGGATGGTAATGTCCAGAGCTCTGATCTCAGTTGACTATAGTCTTATGTCGCTTTTTCCTAGGTTATGCTAATACAGTCATTGGAAGTGGTGCGCACATTTTTTGGATCTTGACAATACTATTTGATCCCTGGTTTCTAATAGTTAACACTCGTGAGGTCTAGACATACAGACGCTGTGCAGTTGCAAATACCGTACTCCCTTTAGTTCTTACTCGAATTTATGGAAAGCAAGCGCTCGCCGAACACAACTACAGCACAATTGTCAACAGTACTGGATTCGCTGGAACTATGGTTGGTATGCTCTTGTTCGGTAAGTCCCCAAATTGACCTGCCATTACTTCCTCCCTCACGCCTGCTACAGGCTTTCTGTCTGATAAAATTGGAAGGAAATTTGGCATGGTTCTAACTCTATGTTACTTATCAACCATTGGTACTTACTGATAATCGATGGTCAGATGTCTGCTACGATCATTGTTATTCTATTCTCAGGCCTATCAGCAGCATCCTCTGGTGCAAATGGAAGTGTTGGTGGACTCTTGAACATGCTCAGTGCGATGCGGTGAGTATTAAAAGCTGGTGATAGCAACCAAGGCCAATGTCCAATTTTTAGATTCTTCCTCGGTATCGGTGTCGGCGCTGAATACCCCTGCGGCTCGGTCGCAGCATCAGAGCAATCGGAGGAACCAGCAATTAGTTATCATGCACGGCACCGCTGGCTAGGTCTTGCAACAAGTAAGTGGCATCTCCATTAGTTCTAGTAAAAAACAATAGCGTCTCTCCAGTTAGTACCCTTGTCTTTGGTTTCGCAATCGCGTCTTTCGTTCCCTGGATACTATACCTGATGTAGGCTGCTCACCTGTAACATGCTTCAAAGCCTGATAATTCTTAGCTTCGGACCTGATCATCTACGAGCAGTATGGCGCTTGTCCCTTGGTTTGGGTGTTGTACCTGCGCTTGCTGTCTTATTCTGGCGACTCAACATGGATGAACCCGTGCGATACAAATCAGATTCCATGAAGAACATCCGTATCCCCTACATGCTCGTGTTTCAACGGTATTGGGCATCCTTAATTGCGATCTCAGTTGTTTGGTAAAGATATCGTGTACATGATTACCCATTGCGGCTCATGATCCTTTAGGTTCGTCCTTGATATTATCGTGTAAGTTACCGGAGACCGTCTTTGAAAAAGAATCTGAAACAACTTCAACTTGTGCGTCAGATATCCGGTGTGTCTCTTTATTGTGTTCCAACCTGATGCCATTTGTTCTTATTCTAAGCCAGTTCTCGATCTATGCATCGACAATTCTCAACAAGTAAGCCAAACAAATAGTGTTTCTTGGACAACCCTCATTTTCCTGATTTTGACTTAGTATAACGGGTGGCTCTCAGGACCTTAAGATCATTTTTGGCTGGAACGTAGTCATCAAGTAATAAGTGTTTTACCCTTTTGTTGATAACAGAAATTATTCACCCCTTCTTTCGCAGTCTGTTCTATTGCCCAGGTAAGTGTCAATATAGCCCCCTACACAACGATGCGACATGATGGATCAATTGTTTTTCTGCTGTCTCCAGGGGCTGTAATAGGGTCTCTTGTTGTCGATTATATAGGCCCAAAATGGACACTTGTGAGATGTCCTCCGACCAATCTCCTCATCAGTTCAACAATAACAATGTCTATAGATTATAGGCTTTCTCCTACAAGCATTGGTTGGGTTCCTGATGAGTGCGCTCTATGTACCGTGAGTCCTTGCTTTTGACAATACTTCGAATCTTCAACCCATCATATAATAATAGATTAACCAACCATATTGCTGCCTTTTCGGTAGGCTTACACATGAATCACCAAGTTCTCGTTGACCTTGTATCAACGCATCTGTAGACTCTATACGGCCTTTTTCACACATTTGCAGAATTTGGGGCTGGTCTTTGCACTTTCATCCTCGCTGCTAAGGCTTGCCCAACAGCGGTTCGTGGGCAGTATTTTGGGGTGGCTGC
>JABFYK010000384.1:0-12103 GCA_018849495.1 Termitomyces sp. T123_Mx157
ACAGCACCTCAACAATAATTGTATCTGCAACCAGATAGAGGCAGAAATTGATGATGACCTTGACTGTTGAGCAGATAAGAAGAGTATATACAAGGAAACTGACCTTCAGAGATCTGTAGATTGCTAGATGATTGTGATAGGAAATGTCAGAACAAACTTAAATGCATCCAAGCCAAGGTGGATGAGACTGTTTGCAAATGGCAGGAATTTATATTGTTGAAGAACATCAATATCCCAACAAAAAAATTGAATAGTTCTACATATACTCTATCTCTGCAACTGACCAAGCAATCCTGGACTTTCTCTACCTAGTATGGTTGAGATGCTGCATGCTAGAGGAGGGGTGATGTCAGAGGACTGCTCATGTCAGACTCTCTGATTGTTTTTCTTATTCTGGGTCTGCCTCTCATTCTTGCTCTCTCATTTTCTGGTGGCAAGTACTCTTGACCAAGGTCTATCTTTTGATCATATTTTCACATGATCATATGCCATCATTTTGGAAATCAAGGCCATTTACAATATTTTTTTATTTTTGGTTTGATCTCCAGAGTTCTGGCAATTTTTGGAGTTTTCATCTTTGGATTAGGGGTTGAAGTTTTTTTTTATTGTACTGTACAGTTATTTCCCATGCTTCCAAAGCCTCTGAAGCATCACACCTGGCCTGGTGAGTTTCTTAGACTTGTTCTCTTTAGATCTCCCTTTGCCAGGTGAGTAGTCATGTCTGTAGGCCCTGTACAGTACTAAATAGACTTTGGATCTTTCTCTGCCAGTTGTGTGACTTAGCCATAGCCTCCAAAGGGTCACCCTTACAAACCTACAAGCTCAAGTACATCATTCAAGGTTGTTGATTACTCATCCATTACTCTAAATTCTACAAGCTCCAACACAAGAATACTGCTGATATTGCCAGGTGGATCTTTAAAGATATCATCTGCTACTGGAGTACCCTTTGCAAGATTGTTACCAACAATGGCCCTCCTATCATCAAAGCTATCACTTACCTAGCAAAGAAGTATCACATCAACTACATTTGCATCTCTGGCTACAACAAGCATGCTAACAGTATTATGGAGCAACTCCACTTCGATGTCCAGCAAGCTCCCTTCAAGGCAGTGGATGGTGACCAGTCCAAGTTAAGCAGCACTACCTATTCTGTCAAGTGCATGGGATGCTCACCTTATTATGCCACTACAGGAATGCACTCTATTTTTGCTGCAGACATCCTTGAAGCAACCTATTAGCCTTTGCCAAACTCAGTCCTGTCATCTACCAACCTCATTACTCAATGCACTATCAACCTTCAGCAGCACCAGAAAGACCTCAAGTACATTCACAACAAAGTCCTTAGCACCCAATGCCAAGCTGCTCTTTGCTTCAAAAAAAACATACCACTACAATTTACAACTACAACTTCAAGTGTGGCAATTTTGTGCATGTGAAATACTAGACTTGAAGTCATCCACAATAAGAAAATGTGCCCCTGTTACTTGGGCCCCTTTCTGGTAATTTCTTGTGATCATGGTGCTCGGTGGCAATGGACAACATCTGTCATTTCTAAACTTCTGTGGATCCAATATATAAATCATGACGGACTGATATTGTTTTGCTGTTATGCTTTGCCATGAATTGATATGATACAACTTGAACATGAGGGAATATCAATTTAAGAAGGTTGAAAAGTATACTAGAATCCCCGTAATTGAGTGATATTCAACCTAACACTAGGGAGGGAGAGCATAGGTTGAAATTTACACAATAAGGTTGCCAAACAACCTCTCCAACCTAGTTTGGCTGACAGTCAACCCCATAGAGTAATACTGCTCATTTTGTTCAACTATGTACATCAAAAATCAATCATGCTTCCAGGCGCAGCAACTAAGCAGTTAGCTAGGTCTACCATGGTGTATCCTCACAGATGCGATCATAGCTATTAATTAGCATAGGTAGATATCAATATTAACATAGTTAGTAACACAAGACAAACATCAAGTTATGACCGTGACACTCCAGACAAACTGTCGCCGAGGGATTCATCAAGTGGCGCCGAGTCCTCGGTGCGCGTTCATGGCCGCTGAACGATCTCCAACCTACACTAGCCCTTCCTAAACCAAAGCCTGATCCCCGTCGCTACCACCATCGGACGGCTCAGAGATTGAACACTTTCCGGCGCTGACCTCATCCAAAGTCGTCATGCGCATCCGCAAGCCGGCGGCGCGCTGCCGATCCGGCGGAAAAGGTCGAAAATGATTGATTTTAGTAAGTAATGGGCGGTCGCTTTCCGATGTTGCGTCAGTGATTTTAGTAAGTAATGGGCGGTTGCTTTATGATGTTGCGTAAGTATGCGATATTATCGCTTGGAATGATAAGTCCTATATTTGACTAAAGAGTGTCGCAGACCAAACAAGCACAATTGATGTATATATTTAGATAAGTAAGATGGTATCGTGTCGGCAGATAGAGATAACGATGGTGTAATTGTTCCACACAATGTCTCTGAGCAGTAGTAATAGTCCATGGATAGTCCATGAAGAGACAAAGCACTAAGAAAAAAAAAAGAAAAGATTGTAAATACGAGATCACGCCCGTCGCTTGGCCAAGAATAAGTAAATCAAGGCGGTACGGAAACGTGACACATCGAGTCAGAACGCCGGCGTACAGTTTTTTCCATATGGGTGGGGCATGTAAAGGACAGACATATGATGACGGAAATTGCTGACGAGCCGGGAGGGAAGGCTGTGCAACTGCCTGTGGAGTGGAGTAAGAAACATATTGTCAAACACGCGCCGAGAGCGTGGAGTGCTTACACATGAGGTAAAAAAAGACTGTTGAGCGATCTGGTTACGGAGTTTACTTGACGTCGCGGCAGGAGCATGCGGGAGTGTTGCCAACGTGGCCTTTACCACAGGAATCACACCAGCTCCTGGGGCCTTTTTCGACGCCAATGGAGACTTTGCTTGAGGAAGAACGGTGGGAAGTAGCGTCCTCGTCGCGGTGGATGCTGACAAGATGGCGGCCCAAGTCGTGCTTGCGGCTGAAAGAGCGGCCGCAGGTGCTGTGTGGACAGACGTGGGGCTTGAGCCTGTTGGGATCGTGGGTAGCCATGTGTGTCTTGAGGTTGTAGGCACGGGCGAAGGCTGGTGAGGAGAATGAGCACAAGTAGCTGCAGAAGACAATGCAATGCACCTCGTGGACAATTCTGGCACTTGTACTTTTTGCGAGGGTCGCCCTTTTCCTGAGGCACAGAAATGACTTGCACAGTGGAAATGTTAGACGGGGATATAGTGGGCTGTGCTATTGCAGGGGTAGTATAGCCGAGCTGGGCAAAGAAATCGGAAGAGATATCGTTGCGCTTGGAGTGGGGAACGTAGTCAGAGAAGCTGGATCTGTCAAGAAAGGCCTTTGGACTGTGCGGGGGAGTAGGGGGGAGAGGCCCAAAAGAGTTTGGGTCGTCTGGAGAAGGCATGATGGGAGACGTGGAGTAGTCGTGGACACAGATGCGGGAAAAGTCCATGTCTTCGAGAGCGTAGGAGTAGGCGTCAGAATAGGCGGTGTGGGACTCTGAGTAGAAAGAGAGGTTGTCGTGTGCAGAAGACTCAGAGGACTGGGTGACAGAAGACGGAGGCCCCAGACTGGATGCGATCTGAGAGAACGCGTTGTTGACCTGAGTGACCTCGAGTTCCGGGAGATCGCCAAGCTGATCCAACTCGTACTCGAAACAGTCGATCGAGGGCACAGCGAGCTCTGTGGCCGAGTGGAACGACGAAAAGTCGAGGCCGTACAGCGGGAGCTGCAAAGGTTCGTACATTGTCATGTCGAGTCACAAACACAAGTCTCCACCATTTCCTCCCTATTATTCTGCTGCGCTTTCTTATGTAATCACACTGCCATCAGACGCAAAACGTTACTAGCCCACCGCGAGGGTCGAACTCGCAGCCTTCAGATAGATGGACGCCCGTCCTTAAAAGTCTGACGCTCTGGCCGATTGAGCTAGGCGGGCGCTGCTTCTTCCTCATCTCCACACGCCATCGTCCGATCTCCAGCATTTGCTATCCCATACTACTACACACATACTACTATACACCAACCCTAGTACCCCATCAGCACCACACACCTCCACAGACAGACAAACATACCTATGCACCACCTTTTTCTGTACACCGCATCAGTTTCATCGTACATCATCACAAACCCAACCCACGTACCTGCCCCGAGAATCGTATGATCTCCCTCTTCTCCATAATAAACAGCGTCCTCTCCAGCGCATGGCTCGAGAACCCTTGTTGCGTCACAAACTCCCTCACCAGGCTCTGATAGCTCGTGCTCCATCCCACAGGTAACCGCCGCCTCAGTTCCCTCTCAATCCGCGTCATCTCCTCATTCAGTTCCCCGCGCGACAACCCATCTGCCGACCCCGCGGACACCGCATCCATCGTTGAAAACTTGAACAATCTGATCGCCTCCTCGACATGATGATTCTTGACAACCGGACTCAATGTCATTTTAGCGAGCGATTCGGAGATCCGGATGATGGCCTCCAATTGTCTACAGTACCTTGTTTCAGCTCATTCCTAAACCAGCTAGCACCTTACCGTATGGTTATCGGAATCGAACTCCTTTCGTCATTGTCCCGCTCCACCTTTTGCACTTCCTTGCGTAGTTCTACAAAGTGGCTGCTCAGCATCTCCTGTGCATCGATAGACAAACGAGGAGCGCATTTGCTAGAGTCAAACAAAATCAACCCCGCGTCAAGTAAACAATACAGTGAAATCAACCTCTTGCAGTACGCGATATATCTCTTCATCTTGTCCAGATCAAGCTCCCCAACATTTCCCTCGTTTTCGTCGGTCCTCTGGTTCGGCCGATTCATATGAATGTTCATGACATGTTGAGCAATAGTCTAACCCTCGTCTGTTAGTTGCTACAGACCACTCAAGTACCAAGCTCACCTTATCCCTCGCTTCATTATGCTCATCTTTGACGATAAAGATCATATCAAATCGAGACAGAATCGTAGTTTGAAAGTCAATGTTCTATTGATAATCATAACAAGTCAACCCTCGCTTCTTGTATCAAAAATTGCAACTCACCTCTCCAGGACTCCTGCCTTCATCATACCGCCCAAACACGGGATTGGCCGCGGCAAGGACGCTCGTGCGCGAATTTAGAACAGTAGTAATTCCTGCTTTGGCAACAGAAATAGTCTGCTGTTCCATAGCTTCGTGGATCGCCACTCGGTCCTCATCTCGCATCTTGTCAAACTCGTCGATACACACGACACCCGTGTCGGCGAGGACCATAGCCCCTCCTTCCAGATAAAATTCGCGCTAGAAAAAAAATATTCAATATTATAGACATTGCACAAAAGCTTGAAGCATTCGAACCGATACGGCGTCCCGCTGAACAGATGCTGTTAGACCAGCAGCACTCGAACCCTTCCCTGATGTGTACACAGCAATGGGCGCGACCTAAGAATGTATCAACATAAACTCTTTCCAAAAAAGCGCAACCCCTACCTTTTCGACAAACTTGAGCAGCTGACTCTTTGCCGTACCAGGATCTCCAAGCAACAAAACATTGATATCACCCCGCAGTCTCATTCCATCAGGCAAAACCTTTTTCGAACCACCAAACAACAAACATGCAACGGCTTTTTTAATATCTGAAAACAAAGCTGAGCGTGTCATCATCTCAACAAAAACATGTAAACCCACCAAGACTGCCATAGATACTAGGCGCGACACTCTTCGCAAACCGCTCATAAAACCCTTCACTTCGCGCCATCTCACCAAACTCCTCCTCTTCCTCGGGTGTAAACTGCACACCGAATGGATTCGACGCACCACCGCCAGCTGAAGGGGACGACATCTCAATATGAATGACGCGCAGATACGGCTGACGAAGAGCCGCCGGGCCTGCATTTTTCTGCAAAACTCAGCCAAGACCACACCCAACACGAAACAAAACACACTCACATTCTTCGCCGACTGAAAAGTCGAATATATCCCAGTAGCTATTATCCGCGATCCAGGCACGACCTTTCCCGTCAGATACCGATCCACAGAAAGCAACATATGTCGCGGGAGCTCTCCCACAGGAACCATATCAGGCGCCTCCTGCAGCTTCAACGTCTGCTGGTCTGCAAACGTCGATTTCGAATGAATGATAAGGTACGGGTCCAACGGACAATCCTTCTTCTGACCCTCTGGCTCCGGCGCGTCACACACGCGCGGCAGCCCTCTATCCGACCCGCCCCCAACGCCACCCAGACCGCCAGCAGGGTACACGATCTTCGTCGAGCGGCATGCTCGGCATTGGAGGTGCAGCTTCGTGGCTCGGGCGGAGAGGACAGACGCGGAGATGACAATCCCTGGTATGCGTACTAGTTTGTTCATCGTGTTGGCGGTGAGATCCCGGAATTGGAGCATGTTGAGGCCGGAGCGGATGGTCACTTGGACTTTTGGTATGGTTTCTGCTGCGGCTTCTGGCTGGCCGTCTGGACCGCCGAGCGGGTAGAGAATCGATCGTGCGGCTTTTGTAGCTGCGTTCTCGAACTATGGCGCATGTCAGATTGTATTTTTTTCTCAACTTAGAATGCTGGGATTTCGGGCAACGCACTAGTGGTAGGATCTCTGCTGGTTTATCCTGGATAGCATGGGCAAGCTCGTCGTTGAACAAGCTGATATGGCGTAGATCAACTTCAAGTAGATACTGCTTCAAGAGTAGATTTCCTCGTAATAAATCACTGATCAAAGTTCAGCATCTTTTCTCTTCCCGTCTCGGTGCATCCTACCGGTATATGAACTCTCCCCCAACACGGTACTGGAGGAGAAACTCCATCAGGAGCTTCTCCGTCTCCGAAGGCGAATCTGGAGAGGTCGCCGCGGGAAGGTCGTGTACAGACACTGTATAGACATTGTTCGCGTCGAAACCAGACATCGTGGGTGTGATCAAGAGGCACGAACGTCAAAAGATGAATTGAACGATAAATGAGTTTAGGGTCGGTCGTTACGCGTGCCGTCGAGTGCTTATGTCAACCACTGGCACGATTGTAGTCTTGCTTCGCACATTTCTACCTCAGTCCCTTCACGGGTACAACATTATACTTTCATCGGTCCTTTGTGATTTTTGATTCTTCTGAAATCACTGACATTGACGAACCGAGTTGTCATCGCGAAGGATGTATCTCTATTCTGGTATCCGACCGTACTGCTTCGACTGTTAGATCGAACAAAAACACGCTGGCAGTGCAAAAAAAGGCTGAAGAAGTCAGGAGTTCACAAGTACATTGTAGAACATGCCAGGATCAAGCTTCGGATAGATACTCGGCGTCATCGCAACGATGGAAACAATATTCCACGACGGAACTACAATACAGTGCTTTACAAAATTAAATATATATGATCAATGGTGTCGATCCCAATCCCCAGGCAGACCCCGCCCACCCATCATTCCTCGTCTACGGCTCATACCTCTGTCCTCCCGTCCTGACGTTAAGACAAGATGCTTGTCGACAAGCTATGAAATAAATCGAATCAGAACTGTCTTAGCGGGACATTTGATGTCTTACATTATTCAAGATGTTGGTTGACTTTGTAAGTGAAGACAACACAGCGGTCAATTGTACATCAGCGTATTCCTTGCGAAGAATATGAATATGAATCCATGGTGGCAATAGGATAAATAAGTCGGGCATACCGTTGAAAATTCATCGCGGAATGCTTTATTTTCAGTGGCAGGCAAAGATGCTATTAGAGCTGAGAGAGCGCGCAGCGTGGCGTGGTCCTTTTGAGCTTGGCCTGAAATACGAATACAATGCATGACAATCACACGAGAATAGTCAAAACACGATACACGTACCAGAAATCGCATCCTTGATGTATTTGACGAGTATCAATATACGCTCGTGAAGCATCTTAACAGCAGAACGCTGCGTCTGCAGATGTGACTCTACTGTGGCGTCATGTCAAAAAAAACCAATTTGAAAACTGGAGGAAATAATCAGATGCCACATACAACTGGTACCAGTTCCCCCTCCTCGTGCTGTCCAATCTACTGCGATTCGCTCTGCTTCGCCAGTTTCTACTTTGTATGGCACCTCAATGAACACTGGCCGCGATGTGCGCTCCTTGATCTCCACTGATGGTTCATACGCCTTGAATGGGAGTGGTTGGGAGTTTATCGAAGTAGAAGCCAAGTTGAGATTAGGCTGGAGCACTAGCAAGAGTGGTGTCGAACAAAACCCCGTAAACTACGCGTTGCATAAGTGAAGGGCGATGAAATACAATGGGAAAAGAACATGCTTGTTCATGGAGCGCAATGTGGCGGTTCGTTGGGAATGCGGTCACAGTGTACCAACCAATAAACTCTAGTGAAGGAAAGACTTGTTTGTCTGTGGCAACGATCTCTTCAAGTCAGTTGTAGGTTAACAATGGATGATAGGTGTGTGCGCTCACACTGCTCGCGTCGAGAGACAAGAAACTCTAAATCAACCGATTCGCCATCGTCTTTAACGGCCAGTTCAAAGGTAGTAACGATCTCTACTTCTCGACCAGTCTGGGTTCCCAAAAGCGCACCAAGGACTGGGTAAGCCTATCAGCTTTGAATCATAGAGTTGTACAAAGGACATGCCAAAGGGTGAATGGGTGTTCTTTTGCAACTTTAGTCGTGTGAGATGTTCAGAAATGTTAAGGATCGGTAGCGGGTGTCTGATCGATGTTTCGTTGATATAATAGAGAGTAGAAGAGGATCGGACGCGATGAGATACTTACAGGGATAGAGTCAGCCCTGAAGTTGCTGTGGAGGCTAGAACTACGGAAACTTCATCAGTGTCCATGGCACTCATAGTGGATATGCTGAATGTGGGTATGTCGAATACGGTCCCAATTGTGACACTAACAAGTCAAGAGCTCTGGAGGATACACGTGATGTGGATCCTCGCGTCGCGCACCCCCCTCAGTTGGTTGTTTATGCTTTCCGCGTTACAACACTGCCTCTATTACCCTTAAATCAAGCCAGAACTTGATGTGTACGCGGACAATATATTACATTGAATGCTGATGAAGATAACCTTCTCAGTCAGAGCTTGTAAGAGATACATAATAACCAATGGTAGATAACGATAGATGTAATACAAAACCACCCAAGTAAATGCTCCTATATCAGGGAGTAAATGGAGAACGCCAACTCATTCATCTGTGCCAAGTACTTGCTCCCGTCAGCGACGGAATTTCTTCTTAATTTGTGCTTGTGGCGACTGTTTCCATTCCTCGTCGACATGATCACTGTCACTCTGACTCCGACTAGGTATTCTCTGTATACTTGACTTGACTCTATGCCATAGACCTTTCCGAGAAGGTGTTGAGAACGATGACGAAGAGGACGACAGGGAAGACAAGGGAGACGATGGTGAGAAAGATGATTCCAGCTTCCGTACATCTTTTGCAGGAGCTGGCCTTGAATGGTCCACTTGAGCGACAATGGCAGACAATGGACTGGGCTCGCATCCAGTGGATGTTGACGTCGAGCTTGACAGTACGATATCGGAGGTAGAACCAGAATCAGATGGCGAAGATGAAGGTGTCGATATATCGGACGATCTATCCACACCTCGTGCTACCTTATCGTCTAGATCGTCAGTTGGACATGAAAGCTCCGCTAAGTTCCGGAGGGAAGCCGCTCTATGTCGAAGTGGATGTCCATTCATCTCAAAGACATCAGTTTGTTCTTTGCCTAACGCTAGGTCTCCTCCGGTCAGGCGTCTCGGCAACCCTGGATGGATTGTCGTGGTAGTAAAGTCCCAAGAGTCAAGTGACTGCATCGTCTGGGAGTTCGTGAGGACCCGGCGTTCCTGACGCTGTGTCAGTGGAGGAAGGTCCTCTGTTCAATTTATGAGAGAAGGCTTTGTAGTGAACGCGAAAGGAGTGACGTACTGAGGATGGCCCCAACTAGATAAGACTTTCTCTTGGCTCCCTTGAAAAAAGGAGTCTGTAACAGGTCTTGAGCTGTGGGGCTGGAACGGGCCTATTAAAAACGGCTCATGCGTGCACAAAGTGAGGGATAGACACCGTTTGGAGGGATCTTTGACCAAACAACTTTCTACTATCTCCTTGAAAGCACGAGAGTATTTGTACGTGCCTCCATCGCGGTCAAGTGTCGGTGGGTCATCTTGAATTCTGATTTTCAGAGATGAGTGCTGATGGACGAGTCAATTAAAATGAGGGACAGACGTTCTCATGAGAACCCGCCGTGGCGTTTCCCTTGATCGTGGCGGGCGCCCCTGAGTCAACTCCAAAGCTGTAATGCCAAAACTCCATATATCGGCAGATGAATCATACTGGTGACCCTGTATGAGTTCCGGGGCCATCCAACATGGCTAAAACACATCATTAATACGGTGTTAAGTGTACAACGAGTAATGATGCACTGTGCCAACAAAAGATTTTCGTTTCCCAATTCTTGGCCGCTCTGGCATTTCTGTTGCATGATCAAATAGCACCACTCTTTTAGAGACCGGAGGGTCGTTATAGCTGGAGCGAGATATTGCGGCAGACACGGAGACATTTGGTGTTTTTGACGACAAAGAACGCTGGGAAGGGTCTTCTGCCAGATCCGCAGCAACACCTAGATCGCCCAAAAGAACCGTTCCATCGTCATCAATGAGCATGTTAGCAGCTTTGATGTCTCGATGAATGAAGCCATTAGTGTGAAGATAACTACAGAGGAGATGAGTACTGATGTCACACTACTCAATCTGCTCGAAAAAATCTACTCACTTAAGTCCTTGAAGAGCTTGTCGTAGAATGCATCGAACAACATCCTCTTCCATGCCACCGGGCCATCCGTAGCGCATAACGTCGGCCGCACTCCCTTTGTTCATTAGACGCAATGCGATATACAATTTGTGGCCGTTCATCCAGGAACCGCGGACACGTAAAACGTTTGGATGCTTAGATAACGACATCAGTGTCGTCTCTCGTTGAAGGAGGGTTAGTGAACGTGGATGAAGTGAATCGAGATCGAGAACTTTGAGAGCACATGGGATAGGTGTCAGTAAGGGTGCATTCTGCCGAGGTGGTGGCTGATAAGTTGCAGCATAGACAATTGAAGAAGCCCCGAATCCGATAGGTGAACCAAGAACATAGTCGGCTTCATTGTCACTTTGAATGATCTCTCAGTATGATACAGCTGCTGAGCAGGAAACGATGGAGTTTCATACCTGTACATTTGCCATTCATCTTCTACAGCGCCAATAAAGCCCGGCGACTGAAAAAGCGTGGGACTCAGTGATTTCGAAGCCATATTCTTATAAAGGGGTTACTAGAATAGATGAGAAAGCGCAGTAGATTAGCTAGCTCCCGGATCCAGTCTGGGAGTTGCGGTCAAATACAAAAAAAAAGAAGCAAAGCCAGGTTGTGATGAAATGCGACGGGTAAGGTGCCTGTAGCCGCCTAGAGTAGCGTAAAAGTACGCAGCCAGGGTGGGGACAACGATTGAATGGAATGATCGGGCACAGGACTCCACGTGGCCATAAATATCATATACACATGTTACTTTGGGCTTGGGCGAATTCCCAATGTCTCCCATGGAGAGGCCATAAATATGTATGTTTTCCACACAGCATATATGTAAGGAACAAGAAACAGACCACTCAATGATCAAGTGGTTCATGGTCACCTGCCTCAGCTGTCACCACACAAAATGGCCTCGGCCCTCGGCTGGCTGCACAAGCTGCACCTATATGCAGTAAACGTCTCCTACTTGACACACCTGGTGTAGATTCCAGGGGACATTCCATGTTTGGTATCCATGCAAGTTGACCTTACTGCTCCCAGCTTTCATCGACCAATGTCTATGTATAGCACAGAGATGATGGAAGACTGCATAGTACAATCATGATAGGATTTTGCTCGGCCTGATCATTCTGTGCCAAAGAATATGTCTAATGTTTCTTGGTACGCCGCATGGTGCAGCGGCTTCCTGATTCTGCTAGAGACAAGAAAGCTTAATGACAAGTTTTGTATAGGTTGACAGGTCCTAGTTTGAAAGGGGGGTTGGCAAGATGCCTTGGAATGCCTTTCTTGTAGCCCTTCATGAGCCTTGATAC